>JABXWE010015007.1:0-10922 GCA_014611495.1 Limonius californicus | reverse complement strand
AATATAATAAAAATGAAAATGGCTATTTGTAATGGAAATTGCTGCTTTCATATCCAAAATTCAGATTTTCCATCGAAGTATTCTTATACACTGCGACCGAATATATTTCCAATTTCTCAATATAATAAAAATGAAAATGGCTATTTGTAATGGAAATTGCAGCTTTCATATCCAAAATTCAAATTTTCGATCGAAGTAGTGTTGTATACTGTGATTGAATAATATTTCCAATTTCTTAATATAATCAAATTGAAAATGGCAATTTTTATAGAAATTTTCAGTTTTCATACCCAAAATTCAGAATTTCCATCGAAGTATTCTTGTACACTGCGACGGACTAATATTTCCAGTTTCTTAATATAATAAAAGTGAAAATGGCTATTTGTGATGGAAATTGCTGCTTTCATATCCAAAATTCAAATTTTCGATCGAAGTAGTCTTGTATACTGTGACCGAGTCATATTTTCAGCTTCTTAATATAATAAAAGTGAAAATGGCTTATTTGTAAAGAAAATCCCAGTTTTCATACCCAAAATTCAGTTTTCAAATCGAAGTAGACCTTTAGCCTGTACTCGAATAATATTTTTAGCGTTTTGATATAATTAAATGTGAATGTGGGAGTTTTTATAGGAACTACTATCCTAAAGTTTCGTTGGCAAGTTTTTTTGTAGAAGTACTTTATAACGGCATGGTTGCTCACGGAGTCGACTATGTGTACCCGAATGTGTGGTTCACTTAGTACTACTGTTGCACACTAGAAAGGAACAATTTAATAGTTTTAAACGATTTAACGATTTAAAAGGTGAATTGCGTAGGTACTCTACATTGGTTTCATAGCATAGCTAAGATTTGCCTTCGAATCTGTCCCATATATTGTAACCTAATAATATTTTCAGCTTCTTAATATATTAAAACTAAATATGACTATTATTGTAGGAAATATGAGTTTTCATATCCAAAATTCAGATGTTCGACCGAAGTAGTCTTGTATACTGCTACCCAATAATATTTTCAGCTTCTTAAAATCAAAAAAATGAAAATGATTATTTGTAATGGAAATTGCCGTTTTAATACCCAATATTCGGCTTTACAATCGAAGTAGGCCTTTAGCCTATAATCGAATAATATTTTTAGCGTTTTAATATAATAAATGTGAACCTGCTGGCAACCGGATTCGGATTTTCGGATATTCGGATTTTTTTTATGCGAAGATCCGGATTTTATGAAAGCTAAAAATCCGGTATTCGGATTTATCCGGATTTCGGATTTTAGGTTTAGATCCGGATTTCGGATTCCTCACACAGATTCGGATTTCTCACAGAGATCCGGATTTCGGATTTCTCACGGAGATCCGGATTTCGGATTTCTCACGAAGATCCGGATTTCGGATTTCTTACAGAGATCCGGATTTCGGATTTCTTACAGAGATCCGGATTTCGGATTTCTTACAGAGATCCGGATTTCGGATTTTTTTAAAATCAATTTGGTATTAGGATTTCTTATGTCGATTCGGATTTCGGATTATCTATACGAATTCAGATTTCGAATATTGTTTCTACGCAGATATCGGATTTTAGAATATCCGTAGAATATTTTATTTCATACTTTTTAAGGAATGCAACATCTTAACTCCGCGAATTCGTATCTTTAAAATGCAGTTTTAGAATACTCGGATAGTCAGATTATATGATGGCATGAATTTGAATTTTGCATGTCGATTAGAGCTATACTTTTTAAAAATTAAATTTTATTTTAATTTTTAAAGTTAAGTTTTTATTTAAATACGGTTTGCTGGTTACCAAAAAGAGCTTGATTTAGCTACTTAAATTGTGTATCATCCAATTCAGTCTTATAACGTTATCCTACTAAAAAGACTACACTCACCAATTTTAATTTGTGGCGATAAGTGCATATACTTTAATTGCTAGTGCTGTCAAACGATTCCGAGTCTAGAATAGGAATCGCTTCTTTAGCTTTAAGAATCGGTTCTGCAGTGTCATTAAAACCGATTCTCGAGTCTAGAATCGAAATCCGATTCTAGAATCGAGAATCGAAATCCGATTCTAGAATCAAGAATGGAAATCCGATTCTAGAATTGAGAATCGAAATCCGATTCTAGAATGGAGAGTTAAATTCCGGTTCTAAAATCGAAGATTTATTTTCGATTCTAAGAACTGAAAATAGATTTCCTAATCTAAAATCTACGATTCATTTAGTTTTTCAAGAATCTGTTTTCTACTGTAAAATCGTCAGCAAAGATTCGTTTTCGGGTTGAAGGATCGCACAGACAAAGACAAAATATTTCGGAGTACTGATAATAATCTTTCGCATCCTTCTTACTAAGGTAATCTTAAGCTTCCTATTTAAATAGGGGTTTTAAATGTACAGTTTCTCATGTGCGCAAACCTTTTCTACTTATTGTAACCACCTGTTAATACCATTTTGCTGTTTAACTATGCTTTATTAACACATCAATAGTAAATTTTATTACGCATAAAAAACAATAAAAACAAATATTATTGTAAGAACTCCATTAATCTATAATAGCTCTTTGAGTATAAAAACGTTTTTTTAAACTGATTCACATTATTAATTTCTTTCATATTGCTAATTTATTGATAATTAATGTACAGGTATGACCAGGTGATTTTATATAATTTGAAGTTTTGAACACGCCTAAGTGTATGCTATTACAGTTTGTAGTAGGGTAACGGTAAATATTTCCATTTAAGACAAATTTATCTTTATATTTTGTAAAAAATAATGCCGCTTTATAAATAAGCAGTGATGCAACAGTTAAAATTGTTTTGTCTTTAATAAGCTCTCGAAGTGAATCTTGGGATTTCATATTAAATATTTATCTTAAGATTCTTTTTTGTAAAATAAATACCCTGTGAATATTCACCGCGCTATCACATATCAATATGTTGTATGTTACGACAGATTGCACTAATGCATATTAAACATTCATAAGATGTTCCTGCGAAAGTTCCGCCTTTAAATAGCGTATTGCATAACGTGCTGCTTAATCTATTGCATGTATGATCTACATGAAGTGACCAGTTTAACTTGTCATCTACATTTATTCCTAAAAATTTACACGATAAGCCAGTGTTTAAAACTACATTATTACATCGGAAGTTTAAATTAGGCAGTGCCCTTTGTTTATGAAAATGTATACAAGACGTTTGATTAACATTCACCATTAAACCATTTTTTCCGCACCAATCAATGAAGGCATTGACTGCCTTTGTAATTTATTTTCATCTTGAATCTTGTAGTTCCTTCACCGCTTTTGCAATTATTGAAAAGTTAATTTGTATACAGGGTGTTTCCTAAGTAACTTAACATAATTAAAGGGTGAAATCCGCAAGGAATTTTATGAAGAAAAGTTCTTTCGAACATGTGCATCGAAATTTTCAACGCCCTGTATCTTGTGTGACGCTCTTTACTTATACACGGCTTAACGGGGTCAATTGCACGTCTGCTTATTACGTGCAATTGCGGAGATTGCCTCGGGCGCCAGATTTGTTACGAAGTTTACTCTTCCGGAACAGCTTCGTAATCCTGGGATGGATAACGAAGACCTGGGTAACTGCAGTTGAAGACGTCGGTGTCCAGGGGTCTGTTTTATTTACCTGCACTCTCGAGAAGCGGTCTTAAGCACCTAAGTCTGCTCGGTTGGTAAATGATCAAAACAGGAAGGTTTAATACATATATTTGGCAGTCAGGCATACATTCACAACAACAATAACAAACAAATGGTATCAGATACAGTAGCAATTCGGTAGCAAACGGTAGCAAAAAAATACGGTAGCAAATACGGTAGCAATACAGTAGCAAAATTATGGTAGCAAACAGTAGCAAAAATACGGTAGCAATACGGTAGCAAAATATGGTAGCAATACGGTAGCAAAATACGGTAGCAAGATAGGTAGCAAAATACGGTAGCTACTATGACAACAGTACGGAAGTTGCACAGTAGCTGCCAGACGAGGACGCTGCTATGTGAGATAGGAGCTCGTATATTTCGGCAACTGGTGGTTCAAACCCCTGGTATGAACGGACTACAAACGGTTCTCTCTCTTTAACAAGATGAGAAAAAAATAAGGTGGAAATACACCGCCTCAGGACAGACGCAGCGACGGTGCACTCCGGAAGAAACCTTACGTCAGGGCAAGCGCAGCCGTAAGGGGGAGAGAGAGAAACGGGATCGGAGAAACACCACCTCAGGACGGTCGCAGCGATGGTGAACTCCGTAAGGAAAACTTACGTCAGGTCAAGCGCAGCCGTAAGGGGAGAGAGAGAAACGGGATCGGAAAAACACCACCTCAGGACAGTCGCAGCGGTGGTGAATTCCGTAGGGAAACTTACGTCAGGTCAAGCGCAGCCGTAAGGCGGAGAGAGAGAGACGGGATCGGAGAAACACCACCTCAGGACAGTCGCAGCGGTGGTGAACTCCGTAAGGAGGGAAAGGTGCGGGGTCGGTTGGTGGAAAAAGAGAGAGTGCGAGAGGGAGAGAGAGAGAGAGAGAGAGAGAGAACGGTATACAAAAATGATTGAAATCAAAAACAATGCCGAAATAATACAAGTCCTTACCCAAACGGTGCCTCGGGGTTGGATTGTACCTTGATTACTTCTCTGGTCGGCTGGTCTTCTAGAAGAGCTGGGTCGAGTGTAAGAACTGACTGTTTAATGCTCGAAGGGCTGTATTTATACCCGCCGGCTAACGGTATTTACTAAATTCGGTTCAATTCACGCATTTTAGCCAAGAGTGGGATACAACGCGGTGCCCCACTGCCTTTACGCCGAAGAAGCGATTATCAGATTTTCGAGCGTAAATGCAAGTCAAATAAACCAAATTATGGGTTTCGGACGTGATTAGTACAGTCAAATAATCATATAAAAATGCTACCGGCAATCAAACACAACTCTAATAATCGGTACAAAATAAAACGGAAGCTATTCCTGCTAACAAACCAAAATATAAATTTATAAAATTGCCAAATGGCGTACAATAAATAAATTATCTTATTCGGTTCTAAATATAAATCTAACGGCACATAAATGTATTCAAATAAATCAATAAACATTCCTAAAATGAAAGCAAATAAAATAAACGGTGTTTGAAATCTAATCAAAACAGCCTCTGATAAGCATAACAATAATGCAACATGCGGTGATACGGCACATAATAAACAAATTACCTTAAGCGGCTATGAAACGTAAATTAAATCAACGGTTAGCAATTACATTTACATGTTTCGGTGAATATGCAAATAATACGGGGTGCATTCGGAAAATCATCGGTCGGTACACAATAATACTAATAAAATCAATTTTATAAACTTCTAAACAGAAAACGGCATAACGTAGTTATGTAAACAACTGAAACGGAATCCTAAAAGACGAAATGAACATAAAAAATAGTAACGCTTCGTTACAACTCGTACTACATTCTACCTTGTGAGAAGGCCCATATCAAACAGTTCCTCTTTAATCATGTCCATTTGATTGAAGCCACAAAGTTAATCATTCCCTATTTAACAAATCAAAATCACTGAATCGTCCAAAGTGTAAAACAGAAAATTTTAAAATTTCTGGGATATGATTCTGCACGTTCTACTACTACTACTACTGTGGAAACTGTAGAAAAATATTAGAGTTAAGAACCAGTATAAACGAGCCTTTTGTATTTAGTAATATTAGTAACTTTGTAGTTGTTAAGTTTACCATATTATGTAACTAAATGAAGATGTTTTTTAACCCAATAAAACGCTCTCTGTTCTATTCCGTCACTTGTCGAAGTAACTTGTTAATTTGCTCCGGTGTGTAAGATAATAATCTGCTGTCCCTACAAACATCACCATCGCATTTCATCAAAAAATACAAAAAGTGTGTTTCCCAGTTTTTAAAAGACACGGCAAACCTTTATGGTGTAGATGGTTTTCACATACTTCAAAACTTTTCAGTAAAAATTTGCTCCACTCCCACCCAAAATGACAGTTACAACTGCGGTGTATACGTCATCAGCTACATTTTTCATTTCATAAATCGCGATTATTCACTGAAACCATTTAACTCTAAAGAATCTAGAAAATATCTGCCAATTGCGGTTTTGGAGCAATCGTACCAGGTTGCTAATAAATGTCTTATGCGGGATGGGAACCGATGATGGAGAAATAACATACGAGTGGTTGGAATGTTCTAGCTGCTACCGATGGATTCACATAAACAAGTGGCTTAATCGCGATATTCAGTTAAGTAGCATAAAAAAGATTAATTTATATTCAACTGTATGTTCTGTGTAAACCAGAAGTAACACATGGAAATATATACCCGGGCTTTAAGCGAATTGTAGGAATAATAAAAGGGTCTTCAAATATCGTGGTTACTATTGCCAGGCCCAAGCCTTTTAAGTTTCCATTTATTTATTAAATCGGGAATTACTGTACGAAAGTAAAAACAAGCAACGTCTTATCGGGTTTATGTAGATTGGAGTAGAACAGAATATTTTCAAAATTAAATGGTTATTGAAATCTACTTCATTCAACACACACATTTTCTAAATTTTCAGGTTTTTTTGTAAGTCTCCTATCCTACACTTACATATCTTAGGGGTTCAATTACTTATGCTTTACTTTAATCTTTGGTGTGCAGCCAACTAGCACTGGCAATCCATGCCTTCTTTCACGTGGATGGCGGTAACATTATACTTTTAGTTTTTTTTTATAAACAAATATATTACATTGTTATAAAGTTACTCTGCAAATGACTTACATGGATACCATAGGGCTCTTGGGCAATGGTCTACTTAGATGACTGGTGACAACCGTATAATCTAGCTATTCCACTTCTCTTGGTGAAAACCACTCCCATAGGTAAGCCGGATGCACCTGGTGCATTCTTATGAAATAAACGATTTAACGTGTTCTTAAAATTTGGTTAGAAAGAGACTTTCGACACTTTTGAAAAACAGCTTGGTGCAAGTTATTAAGGAAGGTATTCTCTAGAGGGTGGATAAGGTGGCTAGAGAGGACAAATATTTTATTTGTAGTTTTTAGTAGTATTTTAATAATAGTATAAATTTAACCACTTTATAATTGTTTAGTGTTTGTCATACTTGCCCTAAAAGACACCAGAAAGGCTTGTTGATTGTTGATTTAAAAGAGCGAGATCTAGGACACGATTTTCCAAGCATCTCTAAGCACTGCAGCCATCATTGGCTTATTGTACACCCTAAGAATTTTGCCTATCTGGGGTAATTTCAACTCCAGTAGTGATTTTTAACATGTCACACATCGCAGTGGCACGGCTGGCTAGGCTTTACTTCTTATCCGACAGAAGGCGCACTTTCAGATTTCTTCCTGCTAGAAAAATCTCACCAACTTCGACCAGGTTCGATCCCGCTTCCCCTGGATCTAAACGCAAACGCGCTAGCCACTAGACCACCGAGGCCGGCGCCAGAAAGGCTTAAAACGATAATTTAGAAAATTTTAAAATAGGTACTTCTGTTTCAGAGTGTACATGTGTCAAATAAGTACCCAATTTCATATGTAACTTCAGCCCGGTGACAATTGTTTTCTGAAGGTACACACTATTTTATTATTATTTACTTGCTTGTGCTTGTTGTAGGTGTATAATACAAATTTACCGTTTGTTTCCAATTCAATCGGAGATAATTCTTCGTTGATTTTGGTTTGATGCCAGGTGTCGGATGTAAAATTTGAAAGATAAGTCACACTGATAACATCGGTTTTAACATCTTCATTCATATCAGGTAAGGTATCCATGTTGATATATACAAGTTTTTCTGTAGTTAGTTCTTCTTTGTAATCTGCCTCTTTATAATCTTACAGCGACAGATGCGTAAACAATTCTAAGGTAGGAAAATGTTATCTTATAAAGTGAGTCTGCGAATATCACTCACCTTTATTGTCGGAAAACGCAATAGTAAAAAATGTTATTAGTGGTAGGCAAATACTTCTTTAACACTTTATTATCTAGAACAATTCTAAGATGTCAAAATATTCTCTCAACGTTGGGTAAATTGGAAGTATCATTTGACCTACTTTCGATGCTTATACAAGGTGAATCAAAGAATAGTGTACTAACCATTGATACTGAGACGGTTACAACTCGCATAAAACAGCGCAATTAAAATGAAAGTAAAATGTTTGTTAGTTTAATTTGATTTTAATTTACTTAATATGTAATGTTTTGATCAAGTGAGATTTATAACTCGCTTTTCTAAGCATCTCTATGAACTCAGGCCATAGTTGGCCCTTTATACTCCCTAACTATGAATTTTGCCTTTTTGGGGTAGTTCAATCTATACAGCATATAAAAATTATTTCAATACATAGTTTTCAAAATTACATTTAATTTGGTATTATAAAAATAAATAGTAGACGTAATCTATGTAAAATTTACACCATTTCCATGTACACCACGTTTTTTAACTTGGAGAGCAGAAAATTGAAGCGTTTCACACGCTGTATAATTTTTAATATTTACTTCATTTATTTAATAGTTATCAAGATATAGTTCTCAAGTATTTTCCAATTGGTAAAAGTCAGTGTTTCAATTAGTTGATAAACATCGACGAGTTAAGATCTTATCTTATCTGATTTATATCTAAGAACTATATTCTATTCTATATTCCATTAATGGATACATTTATAAATTGTTCCACGTTTCACTTGCCATGCCTATCAATGTAGATACTTTGTTGTGTAATAAGGTTCTGATTTCATATTTATTGTATCTTTAAACATAAAAAAGTTATTTGTAAATTTTTTTAATTTGCTATATTTTGACAATTTTGATCTGCTTTCTGATTGGTTGTTGTAATTAGGAATTACGTCACGTTTTCTTGTGTTGGCGTGAGTTTCGTCTTCTGTTTATGTTTGTATTGTCGGTTACTATCCTTGTCATTAAGGAAGCCTTGATACATAGTTTGAATGTTGTAACCAAGATGCATGGAAACCAAACTCCACCCCCTTTGTGCCTGCCTCGATGGTCTAGTGTTTAGCGCATTTACTTTTAGATCCAAGGGACACGGGGTCGAACCTGGCTGAGGTCGGTGAGATTTTTCTAGGGGGGTCAAATCTGAAAATGCGCCTTCTGTCGGATAAGAAGTAAAGCCGTAGGTCCCGTGCCACTGCGATGTGTGACACGTTAAAAATCACTACTGGAGTTGGAATTACCCCAGACAGGCAAAATTCTTAGTTAGGGTGTACAATGGGCCAAATGTGGCATAAGCTTATAGAGATGCTCGGAAAACTGTGTCCTAGATCTCACTCTTTCAAATACAATACAATACCCCCTTTGTATGGTGTTGCCACTTCCAATATTTACATTGTTGACCGGGGGACGCAAAAATTTTGACCGCTAGATGGCTGCAACATCGCTAAAGTACTTCAAATTTGTGACAACTCGATTTTGTCAAATTTCACATGACGATAAAATTTGAAAATTAAATTAAATATCATCTTAACTACTAGATTTACTTGTATCGTTTATTAATAGTTATTTATTGTACGAGCGGATTAAATGAATGTTTAATGAGCGATATGTGTAACGGCGCAAGCGGCGCAGCCGCGAGCGCGTTAATATCGCAAGTTAAACATTCATTTAATCCGCGAGTGTAATACAACGTTTTATTCAATTTTGCCTGATATAATAAGTCCAATTCTGAAGAGAAAATTTTAAGAAAAGTCATCAAATAGGCGAATTTTATGATTATCACGACAAGATCACAACTTCTGTGCCCCGTTACCTTGACAACGACGAAAATTTTTATAAACACATTTCAAAAAATATTATTCGTGCGCCGAGGAGTTTTCCGCGAAAATAAAATGGATAATTTGTGCAACGAATTGGATTATGATGTTTTTTCTGATCCAGAACACGTTTTGGTTGATGGTGATGGTATAATGGAAAAACTGCTTCCTCGGAAATCGAAGGATTTATACAAGAAAGTGTACCAGCGGATTAAAATTATTAATCTCCTGCTTATTAAAATTTTAATGCGCGGCCTAAATAAACAATGACTTTAATAGTTTGATTTGACGTCACTAAACGTCAATTTATATGGCAAAATTGAATAAATAAATATTACTGAACCACCACGTAGTCGTTGCTAAAGTGAAATTACAGATATAATTAGGTACGTGATGAAAAGTTCACTAATTCGTTTTATCACACAGCACACTACACACGATTTTTACAATATAAATTGCACAGTAAAAATAATTAGTGATACCTACTGTAAGGTTGCAGACCTTGGTATGTATAATAGGTTACCTGATGTTTCGTAGTATGTTTTTATGTATTTCCAGGTTCGTAATCTATAATAAGTAGTTGGGCTTAATAAATAAAACTC
Organism: Limonius californicus; assembly: GCA_014611495.1. NCBI lineage: Eukaryota > Metazoa > Arthropoda > Insecta > Coleoptera > Elateridae > Limonius > Limonius californicus. Next base: position 535 of record JABXWE010015007.1, on the reverse strand, counting down.
GGCAGAGGTTAAAATATTTATTGATTATCGGCCAAAACTTCACTTCTTTCTTACACAGAGGATATGGTATCAAAATGACTACAACTAACACAAACATCTAGCTAAGCTAATATACAGGGTGTATCATTAATATTGCGAAAAAATCCAGGGTGAGATTCCTTACATAAAAATAAGAATAAAAGTTTATATAAACATGTTTCCTAAAACGCCTCGTTTCCGAGATACAGGGTGTTGAATATTATGCAATTGAAAATAAAACCTTTTTTGTTTCCTCTGCATCATCACTTGTCGGATCACTCTATCGAGAGTGCCATTAACTTTTCATATGAAAGTCGTTACTTTACAGCGATTTGACAGTTGTTAGGTTTGTTTTTCAAAATGAATTACGCAAATAGTGAAATGTGCGATATGCATTTTTGTTACGGTCTTGCCAACGGTAATTCATTAGCAGCCAGGCGTCTTTATGAAGAAAAATACCCTAATCGTGTAATACCACATCATTCGATATTTACTCGTCTGCATCAACGTCTTAGAG
>JABXWE010015006.1:0-20593 GCA_014611495.1 Limonius californicus | reverse complement strand
ATACCAAACTTCTTTTAAAGTCATTTCTTTACATCTGTTCTCAATGGTTGACACGATTCGAATGGACCCTTTTCCAATTGCAGTTAAACTTTCTTGTCCAGCGGCCTTGATAGTGTGTGGATCTTCAAATGCTTCAAATTCGACGAAATAGTCGGAACAATTTGTCACATGCTTCGTTGCACCGTTGTCGATCCACCAATTATCCACATCTATTTCCATAGAACACGCCTCACTGCACATGGTTAACAGTGCTACATTAGTAACAACTGCCTTGTCTTGATCCTTGTTTATTTCCGCATTTTTGGTTGGTCTTCCATCAGCAATCCATTGTTTACAGTTTCTTATCCAATGACCTTTTTTCTTACAGTAATGGCAACTGCCTTTTCTTGTAAACTGCTTTTTTGTTCCTTTACTCTGATTTTGTATATCTGATTTTGCCACTAACGCTTCTTGTACAGCTTTTTCACTATTTACATTTCTTGTAAAGTTTCTTTCAAACATGCATAGCTGTACTGTTAACTCATCGAATGTTTTCTCTTCATCGCTTTTTAATAACATCCAACTTGATTTGAATGTCTCAAAATTTGTAGGCAAAATGTGCAGAATTTTACAAACTAACATTAAATCAGGTAAAGCAGTCTCACCTTTAGCTTCAAGTCCGTTATTTAATTCATTCCACAAACCTCTCATCTTTGCAATGTGTGTAGAAACGTCCTCTCCTTGTGTCCAGCTGAACGCGAAAAAATCTGTACATATTTTAAACAGCTGATCCCTGGACGTTGCTTCAAAGTTTTGCTTTAATGCCTCCCACGCATCATGCGCCGATTCTTTGTCCATAATCTTCTGATACACAGCATCCGTAACTGCACTTGTTATCATAGACTTTGCATAACTGTTAGCTTTTCGATACAAATCACACTGTACTTTGTGTTTTTTACTTTCATCTTCACTGGCTCCTTTCGGCAATGGCTCTGGTTTCACCAACCTGCCCTCAATTGCATCTAAAGCTCCTTCGTGGTAATCAAGCAAATCTCGAATCTTACGTTTCCACATAGGCCACTCAGCCTCATTGTTCAACGGTTTAATGTGCTTTACTAAATCCATTTTCACTTTAAACTGGTTTCAGTACTTAACAACTTCAACTTTTAACTACTGTATTTATTTCTTTAAACGCGACACTGGTCCCATAACCTATTGAATTTATTCAATAACTTATTGAATTAAGTTTTTATTGAAGTTTGTTTATTTCTATTTATTATTAAACCGTTTTTTAGAGGTTACACACACAAAATACAACTTATGGTTTTTTATTGACATAACCTTAACTTACGCAAGCACGCTTGTGTATTTCATAAGTACAACGTGAACTTATCTTCTGTGTATAACATCAGTACAACGTGAACTAAAACGACTAACAAGAAATATCTAACCTTAGATCTAGTAACTTCTTAATTTTAAGTTTTAACACTTGTTTTACACTTTAACAGTTTATAAGTTATAAATTGCATTAAAGAGTTTTAAAAATTGCGTTTCTTTTTAATTAAATGTACTGTATAATATTATACGCATTTCATTTATTTTTAGATAAGAGTATATTTTGTAAAATTGTTTTTGATTTTTTGAATTTTAAATCATCGAATATGTGCGACGTCTAATCAGTGAGTATGTTTGATAAAAAATATTTGCGTGCACTCCATAACAAACTTTAATATACATAGGTATTTCCGTATTATTGAGTTTTATCTATGACGGTTCTATAATTTAGTTTCGTTTTATTTGTTTGCACAATTTAATATATTTTCATTTTTTATTAACAGCAATGTTGTCGGTACTTTAGACACGGCGTGCTGAAATTACAACCAAAAGCAAATTATTCTGATAGCGCAGAGAATTGTGAATTTTGTGTATGTTCCCTAATGAATATCATGCCCTAATGTTTTCTTAATTTTGACCGAAAGACTCAAGACGTGTTTACAGAAATTATATAAAATTTTCAAATACTTTACTGGAATTCATTTCCGTTTCAAGAATACGTCACATGTTGTTCTTCTTTTCTGTCTATTTCGTATCTATTCCGTAGTCGTGAATGAGCAAGACAAAGAAAACACGTGCTTAAAGATTATTGGATCTCCATTTAACCCCAATGAATTTTTGTTCATTATATAAAATTTTAATTCATTGAAATTATTAAATTGCTTAACAGGGATTTCAAAAAAAAAACTCTTAAATTAATAAATTTTAATACTTCCGTGAATACGCAGCTCCTAAATAAAAATAGCAAAATATTGCCCGGATTGAAGTTCACCCAAACTGAGAAATTAAAGGTTTTACGTATTTTAAAACTTTTATAAAAATCGAAACTTTTGTCTTTGAAGCCTAATTTACGAAATGTATTGCATAGAATTATCAAAAATGCCAACTTAAGGAAGTGGGGTCAAAGATCAGTGAGGTTAAGTCAATAGTATTGTGATCACTTGTAAGTGACTTTTCAAAATATAGGCTTCAAAATCAGGTTGTTTTAGAGACAATAAAATTAATGAAGTTACACTAAAAATATTATAACCCTATCGTGTAGATTTATTAGAAATAGTGATGGCTCTGCGACAGTTAACCGAAGCAGATTGTGGCCAATACAACCCGTTAGTACAACTAACTACACATTTAACTCGAGATCATGCGCTGGCCGAGAGTTATGGACCTGCGGTGTTTCCTAGTAGTTCCGACCAATTGGTCGAACAATTTTTGGAAGAAACTAGAGTGGCCCCACAAACATTCAGAATGGATGGTAAGTTAAAGGCATTTATCATCAGCGTTATAATGTATGGGCTATTTTGTAGATTTAATGCGTGAAATGCATGAAATTGAATCTCAAAGAGCAGCGGTACCGCCTGTACCAGCCAGTGCTGTGAAAGACCATTTAAGCGACAGTATATGGGCTGTTGAGTATGCCAGACAAGCGGAACAGAATTCGTTTGAAGTAGGAACTTTAAATTTAATGTAGGGCTTACATAGTAACAACTGTTATTGTAGAACTCAGAAATTGCAAGAGCACACGATGCTATTTGGGCGGAAATCAGTGCAAGAGAAAGAGATCAAAGCGAAGCAGCAGTGGAACATCAGTGGATGCATGATTATGAACAAGATTTAATGGCCAATCGTGAGCTTCAAGAGACTGCAAGTGCAATGGTTGATGGGGCTGATAATTCTAAATTTGCATACTCTAAAGTACCTAATTTTAATTAATTTTTAATAGGAGAAAATATAAATTATTGTCCTTTTTTATAGTTTTTAAAGTTCATGAGGCAGGTGAGTGGAGAGAATGCTCTCATTGGAGATGAGCAAGAGGCACAAACGTGGTCAGAAGAATATTTAGATGCCACCAATGCAAATACGGAGGAAGTTCTAACACAGACGTGGAATAGACAACAATCTTCCCTTAATGGTAAGCTTTAAGGAAATCGTAAATTGATGTGGAAATTCAAAATCTAGTACAGTCTTTTCACGAAAAGGGCTCACGTTTGTTTTAGTCCTACTAAATGGGATGGTTTTTCTTCAATCTGGTGATCACTGATATTTTTTGTGTTAATATTATTTAATGATATGTTTTTTTTAATTGGATGCTATTTTTTTTAATGTAGTCTGGTAAAAAACTTTAATTGTATTTGATCTGAAATGCAAAAAACGAAAAACTGAGTAAGCCGTGGAATCAGAATAATATATTAAAACAGTTGCATACAATTAAACAACTGGTATATATGATAATGCAGGTGCATTTTACAAATTCATGTTCATTTAATCTGCAATAAACATTGTAGAATGAATAAATTTAATGAAATAATTATTGATTGTATGGCTTACGACAATTTTATTATCATATACTGTCTGATCTGCAATACAAATATTATGGATGTAGACTATGCCTACAAATTGATGTTTATCAAAAAATTAAAATAATGGCTTTTCAAACATCTTGCATAATATTTTTAAATTTTTATAAATTGTTGGAACTTCTGAGGTTAAACGTAGAAATTTTGACTTAAAATAAGAAATTTTATAATTAAGATTAGGAGATTAACGTTTAAATATGTTTGAAATTAGAAAAGTGACCTTCCTAAGTTTGTGAAGCAACGTATTCACTGACTTATCAGAATTATGCATTTTATCAAGTTTATTCTAGATAAACTGATCAGAGCTTTGTAAACTGTGATTGATATATCTCAGTTCTACTACCACTGATTTGATTGCAAGTAATTCTCTTATATTAGGTTTCTTTGATTCTATGAGGATGACATTTGCTGTAACATATTACGGCAATGAACCAATAATTTTTTGATCTTAAGGGGTAAACTCTGAGATTACATATATTTCAATTTTAATCCACTACATTCCCTTCTTCCTCCTAAAATAAAAGTAAATAATTGATTATGTTTCTGTATTCAAGAAATAGTAGGTTAGCTATGTTGTGATAACTTTCTTGCTGATTGTTACTCTAAACTAAGAAGGTAAGCTTTAGTATCAAAAAGGACTCCCGATACATCAAAATTTAAATATAGTGCATTCTGTTAAGGTAAATTTTTTTTTATAATCTAAAAATTTATATAAAATAAAAAACGAGATTTTTTGAAATCTTTTTGCCTACTGGTGCCTGTAAACTTTAACATTCCCTCCCTGTGTGTCTGAACAGTCTGAAGGAAATTACAGCCAATGTAAATAGCAATGCGTCTAGTATACAGCCAAATAGATTGATTGTAGTCTTTTCATTGTTCTGATTGAAACCATTTAGATACATCTTGACACCAAGGCTGTACGCATTACGTCTTTAAAGGATGGTTGTTTTTAATAAAGTGAAAAAGTCTCATACAATTAAGTTTAAAATCATTATAAATGAGGGTAGATTTGATCCTATTTTTGCATTACTTTAGTAATTTCCTTGCATAAGAAAAACAGTATACAGAAAGGTTATATATTATATGGGGGGCCTACATTTTTGATACACTTTGTATATAATAATATAAATAGAAATAGAAAAATATTATTTTAATTAATGTTAAAGCTTTTAATTCATTTTTGTATTAATAAATAATCTTACCTGTAGATGAAGGTGGGTCAAAATTTTGGGATAATTTGCAAGACGAGTGGAAGAAATTGGCAGAACAAGAACCAGCTGAGGATCACCCTTGGATATCCGAATTTAATGACTATTATGACCCCTACAAGGTTTGTTTAGTAAAGTTGTCTTTGATCGTAGAAAATTTATAAACATTGCTTTAGGAATACGAATTTAGCCAGGAAAATCCCATGTCAGAGCTTCCTAAACCTTTAGACAAAGGTAAAGAATTATTAGAACAAGGCGACTTGCCTGGTGCAGTACTGTGTTTTGAGGCGGCAGTTCAACAACAGCCAGACCTTGTTGAAGCCTGGCAGTTACTTGGAATTACTCAAGCTGAAAACGAACAAGTAATAAATTGCAGGAGAGATATTTAGAATTATTTGTATTTTGAAAACTCAACGTACTTAAAAGTTTGACCGGTTATATATTTTTAGGATCCCAATGCTATCTGTGCTTTAAAACGGTGTTTGGAATTACAGCCGGGCAATTTGAAGGTTCTCATGGCCTTGGCCGTTAGTTACACGAATGAAAGTTACCATCATCAAGCATGCCAGTCCTTGGTGGCCTGGCTGAGGCACCACCCTGAATATGCAGACGTTTTGCCCCTCAACTTTCAATTATCTGGGCAAGTTACAAGTTTACTTGATCAGTAAGTTGTGGGTTTAGGGATGTCCTGAGCTTTGCATTAATATTGTTAATTTTCCGTTTTTCTTGCTGAAGCATTTTTAAAATCGGATATTACATTTATTTGTAGCTAGGGAAACATTTTGTATCCTCCAACATATGTAAATGACTTTTCTAACCGCATGTTACATTGGTTTTAACAAGGGGTAATGACTTAAGAAAATTATTTATGTAGATGCTGCTAATTATTTATCATATGCTACGATTGTAATACTTTGTTTCAATGTGAACTGCTCTTCTTCTTCCCTTAAAAACCATAAGTGTTATTTAAATGGTAATTCTTGGTATACAGGATGGTTCAAACGTCACTCGATAGTCCAATATTTTAGTTATTTTTGTGGAGTAACTCCAAAAAATTCGCTGTATTTATAAAAACCAGCTGGAAATTCGTACAAGATTAGTAGTGATAAAAAAAACTGATGTTTTTTTTTCTGTTCGATCAGGAATTTAATTTTGTTTTTTATAAAAGTTTTTTTGTTATTTTTTATATCATATAATTATACTTAGTCTTGCATGACAATTATCAACACACATGTAATTATGTATTTTAATCAAGTATAGGATTTTGTGTACAAAAACTGCTACTACATATAGGTATGCAATTGTTTTGCAAGTCTACTTCGTGAAATTTTAGATATGTGGTGCTTCTATGGTGAATATACAGGGTGGTTCGTATACCATAACAGATAAAAAAATCTTTCTAATGCAGATGTAAACTGTGGGTAAATGCGCATACACTAAAATTATTTTCAAATATACAGGTTGTTACAAAAAAGTGTGACACGCTTAAGGCTATTTTTTTTTAAATACTTTTTGAATATTTTTGCATATTTAACACTTCTCTTTTGATGTTTATTCATATCTAAAATATTAGCGCCATCTAGTGTCCAGTTCAGAAATAATAAATACTCTTTTTTTAAATTTGGTTATTACATTACTCCACTTAACAATTCACCACTTTCGCGGCCGCAGCTTTGAAGACGAAATTAAGTTAGACCTTATTGTAGGAGGTTGTAGGGTGCTCTTTTCTAAATATCGTACAGCCACCATGTACAGGGCGTTCAAAATTAATTTTCACATTTTGAGAACTTCAAAGTTATTTTTCTCAATTTTTGCAAATGGAAAACCCTGTATATTTTTTACGATGTTATGTACAGTGCCACCAACCAAACAAGTCTGTTGGGTAGGCGTGGTGTGGTGTCGCTGTATTTTAGAGGTATGCTCAGTGTCATTAGTACTTTGGCGGTGAATTTAAACATGTAACATTGTGTATTTGCAAGTTTACCTTATTTCGAATAAGACGAACAAAAATAGTCTTAAAAAGACTGATTTCTTTTATAACGATGAACGAAAGCAGAGAAAATTAAGAAACGCAAACACGCGATAACCTGTCAATTTGCTAGCTACTTTCACTTTTGTCACGGTAGGTACAACGCCGGCAGGAGTTGTAGGTATTGGTTTAAACTTTTACAGCTAGGAATTTTTAAAATTAGTTGGCATATTTTCCAATGGACTTGTTTGGTTGGTGGCACTGTAGAATAATTAAATAGCGAACATTTTTTGTATGTACATCCTTATAGCTATTTGTAACCACTTTTGATTTATTGAGCAAATAGTAGAAAATTCAACAATATTTAAAAAAATTAAGGTTTTTTTAAATAAAACAAAAGAAAAAAATTATATTAAGTGTTACACATGTTGCCCATTTTGATTGACACAGTTTTCTATGCGCCTTTGAAATGAGGTTTCTATTTTTCTTAAAATTGCCGGTATGATACTTCTAAAAGCATGTATTATCATCCTATCTTTCATATTTTGGATTGTTGTTGATCGGGAGATCTAGCAAGCCATTTAGTGGGTCCATTCCTTCCAATCCATTGATGTGGGTAGATATTATTTAGGTGGTCTCTTACTGCATTTAAAAAATGTAGTGGAGCACCATCTTGCTGAAGCCACATCCTATTTCGGATCCTTCGAGGAAGATTCACCAATAATTGTGGTAGATAGTTATCCAAAAAATGAAGATAAATAGCTCCAGTATCAAAAAAATGAGGCCCTATTACATGTTCTTCAATAATTCCTCCCCCAAACGTTTATGGACCATCTGTGTTGGTTATCAAGTCGCCTGAAAAAGTGAGGGTTTTCCGTAGCATAATAATGGATATTGTGCCTGTTAACAAATCCATTTTTATGAGAAGTTGCCTCATCGGTGAACAAAACATTGTTGCAGAAACGCTTTAGAAAATCGTCATCACTTAATTCCTGATGCTTTTGAATGTGTTATGCATGAAACTTATTTTTTTTTAAGATTCGACCAACAGTATGGCTACTTATTCCTACTAGTAAGCTCACTTCTCTCTGACTAATATGGGATCCTCAATCATTGCCAGCACAACAGATAACTCATTTTCTTCGTTTACAACATTTTTAATTCGTTCACGTTTTTCATATTGTACATTGCCGGTTTCCACAAATCTATCAAGCAGGTTTTTGGAAGCTATCAACTTTAGGAAGCCTTCGTTCAGGATACCATTGGTGGTAAATTCTATTGGCAAGCAAACAATTTCTTTCTGACTCGCCCAGCAAAAATCATGTCTACAAGTTCCTCTTTATTAAAATTCATTTTGGAAAACTCGACTACTACAAATACAAACTGATGGTCGATAACTGCGAGAAATGTTTGTTTGACATTTGTGCAAAATGATTGCTAGCGAACAGATACTTTGTTTTGTCGAACACAAACAACCAAAATAATTTGCAAACAAATAAATTCACTAACATGCTGTGAGATTGAGACACAAACATAAAATGCACCCAATGAAAAAAATGCATGTTGTTTTTTTATTGGCTAGATAAACATGGTGTTTTGTTTATTTTGAAAAAACCTTAATTTTTTTTAATAAATGTTGTTGAATTTTGTACTATTTGCTCAATAAATCAAAAATCGCAACAAGTAGCCATAAGGACGTACATACAAAAAATGTTCACTATTTAATTCTAAATAACATTGTAAAAAAATATACAGGGTGTTCCACTTGAGTTGAGAAAAATAACTTTGACGTTCTCAAAATGTGAAAATTAATTTTGACACCCTGTACATGATGCCTCTACGATATTTAAAAAAGAGCACCCTACAACCTCCTACAATAAGGTCCTAACTTAATTTCGTCTTTATACCGGCGGCCGCGGAAGTGGTGAATTGTTAAGTGGAGTAACGTAAAAATCAAATTTTTGAAAACAAATTTTTTACTTCTAAACCGGACATTAGATGGCGCTAATATTTTAGATATGAATAAACATCACAAGAGAAGTGTTAAATACGCAAAAATAACCTGGGCATTTCATTTAAAAAAAATAACCTTAAGCGTGCCACACTTTTTTGTAACAACCTGTATATTTGAAAATAATTTTGATATATGCGCATTTACTCACAGTTTACATCTGAATTAGAAAGATTTTTTTATCTGTTATGGTATACGAGCTATCGAACTCCCACGCACTATTGCCCCAACCTGTATACTCAAATATTTAATTGGAATTATATAAAATGTATGTATGCACCATAGCTGGGAATTGCAGGCTCTACAAAAACTAGGTGTACACAAGATACAATCCTGTTAACATTTTGTTTGTTTAAAGAGCAAATTTTTTCCCTTTTCAGCGATATACAGATAAACATAATCACGCAATTTTTAATTATTCAGTAAAAATATTTTTTATGTAGTGTCTTGACAGTATTATTTCTAAAAACAAACGAAATTTGCAAGTAAATTTTTAATTCTGTACATCCTACAACAAAAAATATAAATTCTTGATTTCAGTTTTCAGATATAACTACGCTACATGCGTTTTGGAAAAATTAAAGCATCAGTGTTATATTACTTACTAATTAATATGAATTTCAAACAAGTAAGGCAAAAACAATTAAAAATCTTTTAAGCTGGTCTTATAAATGTGCATATTTTTATCATTTAACCAAAATGTTGTATCATACTAATTCTGCAATAGCAACTCTGAATTTGGGACATAAACATATGGTTGCGTTATTTTAAAAAATAATCTTACATGAACCTGTACAGTGATGTCTAAATTATTTTGTCCCAAAATATAAAATTAAATACAGTATATTTATGTAGAAACAGTTTTAAAATTGCTAAGGACCTAAAGCTGTTTCACCATAAAGCCCATGATCCGATTTTAAATGCTTCACCCATTATAAATATAAGACTGAAAGGGCCAAGGGAGGCTTTGCTGTGTTTAACAAGTCCTATTTTGTTGGTTCGTGACAATGGAACGGCAAAGGAAACAAGAATTACAAAAAAGGCGCATTTTCTTGTTGCTTTTATAATTGAGTTCATAATTTTTGTGTTTATTAAATAATTTTGACTGCAGCGAGCAACATAAGATGGTGCAAGAGTTGTTTATTAAAGTAGCTCAACGACAGCCAGTTAATCCTGATTATGAAGTGCAATGCGGCCTGGGAGTGCTGTTCAATTTATCTGGAGAATATGATAAAGCCGCTGACTGTTTTAGAGTTGCCCTTAGCGTTAAACCTGAGGTGAATTTAGCACAAACAAATATTTTTAGTTTTGTTTTCATACTTTGGGACACAAATTTTTTAACAGGATTCAAGATTGTGGAATCGATTAGGTGCAACATTAGCCAATGGTAGTAGACCTGAAGAAGCTGTAGATGCCTATCACAGGGCACTCAATTTAGCACCAGGTTTCATTCGAGCCCGTTATAATGTTGGCATTACATGTATCAACCTCGGGGCTTATAAGTAGGTGGTGAAATGTCTGTGTGTGTACTTTTAATGATTGCTGTTATTTACTAGTGAGGCTGCAGAACATTTTCTAATGGCCTTAAACCAACAAGCCCGAGGGGGTGACCTTGCTGCTTCCAAATCCCAAATGTCAGAGACCATATGGGCAACTTTGCGTATGTGTGTTTCTTTGATGAACCGCACTGACCTGAGGAGTGCCATAGATAACCGGGACCTGCATACGCTTAACCAAGCCTTCCATATACATGAAGACTGAAGATGCAACTGCAGTAATTAATTAAGTAATGTTATTGTAGACGAAATTTTCTTTTAATTGTAAATAGTTTTGTACAGGGGAAAAAAGGATTTATATTAAATATTTTAATCGGTGTACACAACTGTACAAATTGGCTGTTTCTTTATACTATTTTATTGCCTTATGTATAAAATTTATAACATAAATTTAACGACACTTAACCAAAAGCAAGTAAATCTGATGCAACCGATTATCGTACATTTGCAACGTGTTACACGCTCAAACGTGTTTAGTGAAAACTGCGGTGAACTATCTATGGTCCATATTTAGATGGTGAACTGAACTAACACCTATTACAGGTATTTTAATACAAACACAGCTATTTATACGAAGCAACACTGGAGAGTTCTTAAGAAAGCATCAATTGGTGCCTTTCGATTCATCCGCCAGCTTCTTCGTTTCAGGTTCTGAACTGACTGTGTGGCAGGTTAAAGCAGACATGCTCGGACTCTTGTGCTTCTCCATTTCTTTCTTCACCCGCACCTCTAAATGTTTCTGGAGCTGTTTGATATCTTCTGGATTACCCTGCTTAAATTTAAGAATTAATTTGTGTATTAGATATTTTCTGTTGAAAGTTTTTGTTTCGTGAAACAGCGATGAGAAACACAATTAATAATAGTCAAAGACATTCAAAAACAGTAAATAAATTGTCTGTTATAGCAGGTAGATTACAGGGATCTCCAAAATGGCAAGAGATAGGTCTGCTAAGTGGAGCAAAGGAGTTCTTTTATTGTTACCCTTCCGGAACCTTAGAATACAACATAGTCGGATTAGCCAAAATATATTTTTTGACAGTGCCTGTGCATAGGGGGCACTGCCTATAACAATCTGTTCAAAAATAATATTTCAAATTAGCGAGATATCTCTGTTCATTGATGACTGTTCCCATACTACATTCTAGCATTACATGAATTGCTACCAACAGATAACAACAAGTGCATTTTATATTGCCACTGGTTCCAAGAAAATTTAGTAACTCCTCCAACAACATAAACTACCAAACGGAATAAAGAAGATAATATACAATTCCATAATAGCCACAACTGCTCTATACGGACTAAAAACTACCGCAATCACAAAAGCCAACAGAATGGCACTCCGAAGGATGGAGAAGAAAATACTAAAAGTATTTCAACTAACCAAAGGGGAAGAACACATTTCGACGGCACAAGAAATTCTAGAAGGGAAAACAATAACAAAACGGCTGGCCACATCAAGAATCAAATACGGGGCACATATCCTAAGAAGATCTGCCAACCATCCTCTACAGCTAGCGTATGCCATGCAAACAGAAGAAAAGAAGATTGGAAGACCATGCTACACGTGGAATACATCACTGGAGAGGGACATCCAAAACACCGGCATACCCAAACAGACATGGGAGGAATGGGCACGAAGAACAGAGGATATACGAAGAGAGGCAAGAAGAATCTACGCACTAATGGAAGACTCCTATCAAGAATTGGCTGAAGAAGAACAGGCTAACGGAGAAGAAGAAGAAGAATGAGAGTGAGGAAGGGGAGAACAACGGAGAAGAAACGAAACATGCACCAAGGGGAAAGCAACCGACGGAGATCTAGCGGTCAACTGCAGAGGGGAAGGTCAGGAAAAGAAGGAGGTACAATCCAGAGGCGAACCTCCAACTCAGTGGTAAAATAGTTGTAATTAGGGTGGTAAATATTAAGTCGTTAATTAGTCATTAAGAAACTAAGATAGGGGAGCCTGTTACCTTAGGACGATAGATAGATACGGACAAGAACAAGGTAAAACTGGATACCACAGCTATTAGGTGCTAAGGCATAATAGCAAAACGGACAGTTAAAGAAGCTTGGGAGTAAATACTAAGTAGTTTAATAGCTATTAGGAAACTAAGATAGGTGTACTCTGTAACCTTAAAACGATAGAAATATGTGAAATAAGAACAATGTGAAACTTTGATACCAAAGTTATAAGGCTCAAATGCATAATCGCATAACGGTCTCGGTTACGTACTCAAAGACCCCATTGATGCGTAGCTTACTAACTACCTGGTGTTGCAGCAGCGGTGCCTTGTGGTATACATTGCAGGCATGCTAACGCGGTGCAACATCCCACCCTGTCCCGTAAATTCCTACCCACCTATTGGCATGGGGTAATCCAGGATTGACCCTCGAGTCGGCTCCATGTCAGATGATGATGATGATGAATTGCTAAATTAAACTTTCTTTTCTGATGAGGTTTGGTTTACTCTTTCAGGATAAGTTAATTCACAAACCATGCGGTTAAGGAGTGCTGAAAATCTCCATACTTTTCATGAAACTCCCCTGCACCTTTTGAAAGTTGGTGTTTGGATTGCTGTGTCTCGAAGGCGACTAATTGGCCCTATACGTATTATTTTACGACACTGTTACTGCTGGGAGATATTTGGATATTTTAAATGAATTATAAATCAGCCGCAGGAATATCAAATGCAACAAGGATGAATGCACAGCTCTCGAAGCTCAACAAACCGTTGATTATCTTTCGTGAATTTTTTGAAAACAAGTTAGTTTACAATCATTTTTGGAATTTTCACTTAGATTTCCAGATCTAACTATTTTAGATTATTTTGTACACCCGCATTAAAAAATAATGTATACAGAACTTCTTTTCACAACATTCCAGAATTACAAAATAGAATTGTTGAAGAATGTACCAATATTATAATCGCGATCCTCGTTTGTACCGCTTGCACAGAACCCCACAAATACTAGCGAATGCCTTCAGTAGCATGAAAAGGCGCGTTAATTTGTCTGTAGGTAAACGGCACTCACCTCGAGTAGCTTCTCTAGTTAAGTCGTATGTTCTTTGTTAATAAACTAATAAAAGTTATAATTTTCAGTGGTTAAGTACCACCACCGAAAACGTGCTACGAACACAACAAACAGAGATTTACATGACTTTTATAGACTTTAAACAAGTATATGACTCAATAAACGTCATCAACTGTACCATGCATTAGAAGAATTAGGGATACCAGAAGCACCAATCCAAATGGTCACAGCAACAATAAACGACTGGTGCAATGTAGTAAGGATGAATGGCATTTCGTCGGAAACGCTCAAAGTCAGAAACGGCATCAGAAAAGGGGTTCCACTGTCCACAACACTTTAATCTAGTGCTTGACAAATTAATAAGGGAAAGTGGAATAAATATGAAGGGACTGCTAACAAATAAGAGCCACCAGTGGTTAGCATACGCTGATTATACTACCCTCCTCGCAAGAACGCCAAAGAAATACTGAAACATAACAAGGCATCTGGAAAGTGCAGCAAAGATAGTAGGCTTAACCATAACTGAAGAACAGATAAAATACATGGTGATATGGAGGGAGCAGAAATACAGTCAGCCAAACCGGAAATAGAAATTAGGTTAAATAACAACAGAACTCTGAAAATACAGCGAATTCAAAGTTTCGCATATCTAGGAGTACTAATAATGGAAGAAGGAAGTAACAGTAAGGAAATCATTCCTGGGTAGTGAAAGGGGATGCATGTGTGGGTCGGCTAAGTACTATAATGAAATCAATAGCATAGTTCCTGGTCCGGGTACAATAAAAATTGAACGTATTAAACATGGAGGCAAGAATGCAATAACATTATTAACGGATAAGTTTAATCAAATACTAGAAGGAGAGCAGCCCCTACAAGAATGGAGATCAGCATATATATGCTCGATATATAAAAAAGGGGATAAGACCAAATGCGAAAATTATAGAGGCTTGACTCAATAGGAAGAATTTTTAGTAAAGTTTTGAAGAACAAAACTGAGCGGATAATGAAACCCCAAATATCCAAAGACCAAGCAGGTTTTACTGCTGGAAAGACAATAGACAATATTTTCTGTCTCCAACAAATTATAGAAAAATATAGAATCAAAAATCGGGAAGTTCATTTGGTATTTGTAGACCTGGAAAAGCCATACGGTAATCCCAAGAAAACTATTATGGGAAGCTATGAAGGACATGAATATACCACAACAACTTACGAACTGTGTACATAGATTATATACATACAATGAAGCACAAATAAAAATTGGAAATACAGTTTCCAAAACCTCCATGAACACAAAAGGGCTCAAACAGGGATGTGGATTGTCGCCTACCTTATTCAAAATCTACATGGAAAAAGGTTGGATTTGGAAGTGGAATCGAAAATGTCAAGGAATGGGGATTGAAATAGGAAGACAAAACATGCATTTGCTTTTGTTTGCGCATGAATCTTCAGAAGACCAGTATATGAACGTAGGAGGGCCACCTGTAGAGCTAGTTCTAGAAAACAACATAAGAATTGCCTAAAATTTAAATATTTGGAGACTACATTAGGTCGCTCTGGTAACTGCACCGACATTAAAACAAAAGTAGAACAAGCAAGGAAAGCAATAGGATGTATATATGGAATTCTACGGAGTAGAGATGTAAGCATAAACACAAAAAAAAGGTTATATTCAGCAATTGTAGAAAGCATCTTGACCTATGGATGTGAGATGTGGACTCTTAATCAAAAAAGAAAAATGCTGCTATCCACAGAAATGGACTTTTGGAGATGCTCAGCTCAAACTTCTAGAATCCAGAGAGTTAGGAATGAAGAAATAAGAAATAGAGTAGAGTTGCAGCAGACAGTGGTATAGTCGGGTGCCGTCTTATTTGACGGGTGGCCCTTGCGGTACGAACCACCACAACCCTTGTATAGTTATATTGCTCTCTTTCTAGCTCCTTAGTTCATATAGGCTATTAGAGCTAGCATAAGTCTTGCAGATTGCCGCTCTAAAGTTTATTAAATGCACTGCGGTGACTTGTGAAAGAGATAGCACTTACAGTGTTCAGTGGTTCCAAAACAGGTGATTTCTAATGTTTCAAAGAATGTGTTTACTTTTAAAATACCGCTCGAATGACACATTAATATGCAATTATCATAATGCACGCAGGTAATACATTGGTTTCTAAGAAAGGTAAATAATTAACCTTTATTTTAGTAAAATTTTCCAGTGCAGTTTCTCTTTGATGATCAGAAGAGAGAATGCTAATATTTGTGTTTAGAAGTGTAATTTGTGAACTTTTTGCGACAGTTGCTTTTCGATTTTTTTGTGAAAATTTATTAGTCTACAATGGTAACAAAACTAGGTCACTTGTCTCTGCAATCGAAACAGTTGGTGCTTAATATAAGAAATTATTTTAAAGAAGAACAAATAAACGGTGGGCTTTTGATTCCTGCTGATAAGATTCAAGAAAGAAGTGCTGCAGCTGCAAATATAAGCCTAAGTACTGTGCAACGGATATGTAAGGACGACAAAGAAAATATACTTAGCGCACCAAAAAGTGCCTTAGGAGTAAACCAAAAACTGTCAATGTTGATGAAAATATAAAAATGGATGTTCGGGATGTCATTTACAACTTTTACGCCAGTAGCACGCCTTTTACACTAAAGACTATGCGAGAAGCTATGAAAGATCGCGGGTTTGATATAGGACCGGGAGCTCTTTCCCGGCTTTAAATATAAAAAGGACTGCAATCGACGGTTTCTTTTTGAAATACATGTGTTGTTAATCAAAGAATTCAATTCTTGAAGTCATATGTACATTTAGTTCAACACTTGTTTTTGGTCACTCGTTAACATCTTAGTTCAACCGGTTATTTTACCTGACTGCGGACTTCGCACCCGTCAAATAAGACGTCACCCGACTATAGAAAGGAGGGAAAATAAAATTTTAAAATGGTATGAGCATGTATTGAGGATAACAGAAGAACAACGGCCAAGGAGTGTGATGAACTGGTCGCCGGCGGGCAGGAGGAGAATGGGAAGACCAAAACTGAAATGGAGGACAGAAATAAGAAAGGTTACGAGACACAAAAAACCAACATCAATGCATGCTGAAGACAGGAAGCTGTGGCGAATGCACACCAGCAACCGATGAAACATTGGAAGGCTGATATATACATATAAAAAGCACAATGCAAAATATGAACGTGAGTGTACAAATTAGTGTTGAAGCCGATTAACAAAGGGGTGGGAAACGCGTGTGCTGAACAGAGAGAACTCGAAATTTGGGAAAGAAAAATACTAAGAGGAATTTATGCAGGAAAAACGATAGGGGAAGGTGGCCCAGTTTATACAAGCTCAACGAATATAATGGTTAGGGCACACTGAGCGAATGGACACCACCTGTACGACAACAGCAGTGCTAAATACTAACCTAGAGGGAGTGCGGGGTTCAAGAACCAGAAACAGTAAAGAAGGATTTAATGGGGATGAGAGTGTGGTAGATTGGAAAGAAACAGTTAAACACAAAAAAGAACGGAAGAAAATTGTTCAGCTATGGGCCTAAATGGCTGGTGATAGCTTATTATATATAACCCTTATGTATTTTTTATTTGAACACATGGTATATTCTGCATCTTGTATCTTTCCATATGTACCCATTCTAACAATATTTTGGGGCCATTTCTGATTCCACATCTGTTTTACATCATATCAGGTTTTTAGGTTTCACTACATCGACTATATAAATGTGTTCTATATGCATTTGATTACCTATACTTGCGTTTTGTAGGCAATCCAGTTTGTTAAACCGGCGTATCTTCTTCATTACTGCATTTCCAAAGAGCCAAATGTAGTTTTTTACTTATACCTAATAATAGTAAGTCTTTCTTTATAGTGTCACGATGCCTTGAGAGTGCAGTAGGTATAGTTGCTACTTTTTACTAGAACCTGTCGGCATCACAAACAAGGTAGTGCGAAGCACTGTGCTTCAGCTGCCTATTATTACCCCAGAGTGTTATCCTACGTACTTATTTTGAAGCTGACTGGACCTAGAGATCGAAATTCCCTTTGAAAAAACCACCGATGTTACGGCGATTCTCAAAAATCCGACTTGCAACATCTTGTATAAGCCACGATTGTACTCATTATGCGACTGGGTCTTTATATCTAATAAATTATGCATACTTTAGTGAAACCACAAATAGGTTTAATGCATACTCGTAAGTAGGCAACTTCTGTTGCACTGACCAATATTTTATTTCTTATTATTCTGAAGATCCCTATACTGTACCTACTGTAATAGACAGTCTGCATATGTCAATCATAAGTTTAGCCTTACCGTTAATAGGAACACTTTGATTTCGCCATTGCTGTCAAATGCAGTGAGACGTATACTTTTATCACTAGCCCGTTGTACGGTCATCTCAGCCCAAATCTAAAAGAAAGATCATTAAACTTTACAAACAGTAATTATAATATGATGGCATTCAACACAAACGACAAGAACAATCACAACTCACTTTGGTGTTAAGTACGACTCGAAAACTCCCCGAAGTTCTAAATACCAAACGACTGTGAGAACCGGTTGTGCTACCATCTTCCTGTAAGTCGTTTAATCGAAGAACACCACGCCCTCTTTCTTGCCAGTTGCCTCCTGCCAGTTTGTCGAAAGCAAATAATTTACAAGTAATTTGTATTACGTTTGTTTCTCCTTCCTCTCCAGTTTTCACTTCAACCTCCTCATATTTACGCTTTACGGCTCGCGATTCTTCATACTCCCGAGCAGATTCACTTAAAGATTTGCTAACTTGTGACCTAGAAGAAGCTGTGCTATCGGTGATGGGAGTCTCTTTCAGAGCTGATTTGAACAGCATGTCGGAGGTACCATTGGCATTTGTACAGTTAGCTGACTTTGCATCTTCTGATTTGTTGTCAGACACCACTCGATCATGAATATTTTGCCCAAAAACAAAATCGTTGGATTGAGAAATAGTAGAAGTGGATGCAGTAGGCGTTATTGTTTTTACAGGAGGCTCAGATTTGCTTCCATTCTGAAGCAGTGGTAGAAATTTTGGTGCATTGCTATTAGAACCTTTAAGACTTTCTTTCTGGTCATCTTTATCACTACTTTCATCATGTGGAGTCTTAGCAAATGGGTTTAACCTACTGGGATTTAAGAGAAATGTGGATTTGGAAGCTAAATTGTTGCCTACGTTGCCATTTAGTTGTGAAGGTCGAAGCACGCTGGAACCTTTACATGTGGATCGACTGGGTTCATTGGATTTTATATCACTTTGATCAGAACACCTTAATCTTGGAGATGTGAGAGCACTGGGACGCATTTGTGTTGATTCGTTATTCAGAATGCCATTTCCACTTTCGTTCTCTTCATTTTCTGCAAATACAATAAGGGATTAATAAATAAATATCACCTTGTGTTGTCAATTTACCTCGCTGTGCACTACTCTCTGCAGTTTCATCCATCTTCGTACCAACATGAGGTGGTTCTACTATATCACCTACAAAATTCAATATTTTTATCGCAGAAATGTCTAAAGAAGCATCAAAACTTGAAGAGAAAACAAAACGAAAGAAAATAAATAATCATTAACTGTGCTCCATTCCTTCAAATTCCATTTGTGTACATTTCTGGAGAGATAAAAAAAATTATTTTCATCGTTCTTATTACAGCAAGGGGCTTTAGCGACATATTGGGTTGCACTTATATTTAAAACAACTTCATAGCGAATTTTTGATAATATTATAATCCAACGTATGGCTTTAAAATTTAACAACAAAGAAAAACATACCTGACGGAGTGTCTGCCATTTTGACAATATAAAAGGCGACTGTGCCTACATCTAATTTGTGGGTCAGTAATTGGTAATAAAACTTCTCCGTGAAAATAAGACTAATTGACGTTCAAAGAGGTATATATTCAAAGATGGATGCGAAACGCCACGAAAGAAGAAGAAGAAGATTTATCAATCTATTTAAAAAAAGATAATAATTTACTTTTATTGGTTTTTAAAAATAAATTATAAAAAAAATGCAATATAACATGCTAGTCACTGTACAATAATTATGTTAATTATTGTTCCTGCCTTATTTATTCAGATCTTTATCTAAATTTCCAACAATAATAATATAATATTATTATTAGATTGCAGTTTCCTAGTAGCACTGCAATTACATTGCAATTTTCGTGAAAGAAAAGAAATTATTTAATCCCAAATAAATGTATAGAATTTACATTTGAAAAAAGTATAGGTATGAAAACGATTTGTAAACTTTTTGGGTATATTTCCTAATTCAATATCTATAACAATGCAATGTATTTTTTAAAGAAAGACTTATCGCTTCTCAAAAGTATACAAAATGTAATGGATTGAGTGGAACTTCTTTAATAAAATACGAAGGGGATATTTTAAAGAATATAAATTATTTTGAAACGACTAACATTAAATATGTCAAAGCACTTTACATAAATAATTATGTGTTTAACTTAATTTTTATTGAGTATTATACAAATGGTGTTCTTTGCGTTTGCTAAATTTATTATGATTATTTCATACAATAGTTTTTTTCTTGAGATAATTAAATACTTACTTTTAAAACTATTTAAAACAATTTGTATAATTTTATTAATGATATAATTTTTAAATATGCTTATTGAAGTGTACCTGGAGTCGCTCTCGAGCGTTTGTGCGGAGTGGTCGAGTTATCGCAGCGAACACTAACCCGCATCGTGCTTATCTTATCAAACAGTGTTTATACTTTTAACTTCAATTGAAAGTGAACCAAACCCTACAACAGTAAACAATTACTAACCCAAAACTACTCAGCCCTTCGGGGCCGAGCAAACTAATAAACAATGGACCTTGACAATGCCCAACAAAAACGGAACGCTGATCACCTGTCCCCGCCAGCAACTGGTGAAG
>JABXWE010015005.1:0-45180 GCA_014611495.1 Limonius californicus | reverse complement strand
TATATATATATATATATATATATGCCGTGATTGGCTTCCAGGAATTCTTCCGCGTAGCAACTTCTTGGTCCTGGGACGAACCGGAGTGGTTGACTTGACGACGCTTCGGCGAAGTCACATGAAAGACTGAAGGACTGCCCATACATAACATTCAGTAATTCTCTCTCGTATTTTAAAGTTAAGATAGCCATTAGTGGCCATGATTGTGGCTTAAGTTTCGGAAAGGATGATCTTGACAATTCTCTTCTGTGTTTTATTTCTTGATATGGATCCATAGAATGATTCATCGGTAAACAAAAAGCAACTTTTCTTAATATGAAAACCATCATATTTGGCGCATCATCAGAAGCAGTAAGGGCTTGTACCTGCTGGATACGGCACGGGTATAATTGGGCACATTAAAAAAATAATAATAACCTAAATTTTGTATTTATTTGCAAATGAAAAGTCTACTATTACAGTTTATTGATTAAAAAAGTCGTCTCTATCTCGAAAACAGTTGGTTTGTGGACATATGTTGAGTCAGAGTTGTTTGTTTTACTTGATGAGTACTATACTTAGGAACATAACATTGAAAGACAAAATTTTAAATGATCGAACAACGTACAAAAGAGATGCGGAACCCATGACTTTACTTCTTATCTGACAGAATGCCCAGTTTCAGATGTAACCCCCTAGAAAAATCTCACCAACTTCGAAATGTAAGGATAGTAATTTGTTTCAAGTTTGCTCAGGCATTATCCGACAGATTTTGTAACAGATTTGTAATTCTTCAATATTTGACAAATTTGGTTTTCAGTATTAAGTAAAAATGCATAAACCAGCCGTAAATTCAGAATTGAGTAACGTGGACGACACAATTACGTTTGGTTATAAAGATTGGAAGATGTGAAATATCCGCTCCTAAGTAGTAAGGAAGTTCTGATTCATGGAAAATATTAAAAATTGTGACAAATATGTAATCCTTAGACGGGTTGTTTTAAAAAAACTTGTTCTTAATGAAAGTTTCTTATGTTTGCTTAATATCCATTTTTTTTAGTAAACTGCAGTTATAGTTATGTAAAGAAGGAAATACTTTAAATATTTCTTTATCAGTAGAATAATAAAGCAAAACGAAAATTTGACTCCACCTTAATCAGGACGAAGAGGGGGGGGGGGGCATGTGCCCTTGAACTCTCCCGAACTATCTGATTGATCACAGAATAATAACACAATTATTGATACAAAAGCTATTGAAGTGTGAAACGATAAAGCTCCATGTAAATTTTACGTTAAATAAACAACAATAAAAATGTTATCATACAACAACAAAGTTTGTTATTGCCAAACAAGCGCCATAAAGTGATAAACAAAACAATTAACCGGAAAGAAGTATTTTAAAAATGTGTAGCGTGTTTTAAATGGAATTTTAACGTACAAAATCTACACCTGAACAGGTAGCCGTTGAGATGTTTATTCTTCAATAATAAACTAACGCAGAAAGGAGTTCTCAGTGTCGCAGGAACCTGCAAGTTGTTATATTGCAGCAATAGTAACCAAGCGATTAGAGTAATAAGATGTTAATCAATTTAGATAACCAGTCTAATATCTTGATTGCTATAAATTATCAATTAACGATGCCACCCACTCTAGGAGGAATTTTTTGCATGTAGCAGGAGTTAAATCGACATTTTAATGAGCTCAACCTTTGTACCTCTAGGTATTTAATTTTTTTAAATTAGCCGAGCTTTGCAATTACTAATATTATCGGTTTAGGTGGGCAGCGAAATTCATACCTGCAGTCATTATTTTATGTCGCTATTAGCTTTATTTTATTTAAATGAATCATTGGATAATTAATATAACGAGATTTATTTCCAGACGCAAATTTTAAACCAGGCGATATGCGAGTGTGGGCTGCTTTTCAAGAAATATTCAATTTCCACCAAGATTATAAATCAGACGTCTGAATTGTAGAATAGTCAATTAATTTTACTTAGTTTTACTGATTTATGCCTCATATTTATTTCTCGCGTATTAGCTTGACACCCAGGCGTTTTCTAAATATGTTTATACACGTTGTTTCCGGATATCTCGAATTTGTAAGCGCTAATCTAACATCTAGGAATTTTCTACGGCCAAATGGAGCGACCGATTGATGCAGCTTTCGTGTATTATGCCTTGCTAGCCACGCACTCGACGAAAGAAGATTCGGTTATCAATAATACCTATCGAAGTTGGTCATGCGAATATTATTAATTGTACCATCCACGTATAAATATTGATCCGGACGTACGATACATGTTCATAAAGTAGTACATTTAGTTCAGATCGAACATGTCTTATTAAATCCTCATAAATAAACCGGCTGTCTACAAGTCATTGTTCCCTTTTTATATCCCACTTTATAAGCTTTTAATATTGTATTTCATACGGAACTTAATAATGTTCTCTGTTAAAAGCGCCATAAAAAAACAATCGCGGTGTTTACACGGCTCTTTGTTTGGAAACTTGTAGTTTTATTTTATTCGACTCTTAGCGACATAGTCGAAAATAATTCTGAACGATTTTGCAAGGGGCAAAAGGTCACGTATAAACTGTTAAAATAGATTGTTTTAACAGTTACCTTATAAGCTTTTTATAGTTTCGAAATACGAAATCTGACGGTTATTAAATTGTAAGTAATATTCTTGAAATATGCCAAATTCGAAAAATTTGCATTACTTTACTATTGTTCGGAAATTTTATGAGTATTTTTTAAACCGAGAGTAATAATCCATTAAATTTCTATAAAATTAATCATTCAAAACAACAAAATTAAATTTTAACAGATAGGTCCGTATGGTGTCCAAAGTTTTTGAGAAAGAAACAAGAAATTTATAAGCAGTTCCTTTCTAAATCGTTTGCGGATTTTAAAGTTTTGACTTGCAGTAGAGCGGAATCATTGGTTCTAGGAAAGTTCAACGACGGAAAGTTCACCGACAACAATTCACCGACTGGAAAATTCACCGATCAGTATATTTGCTGCATGGAAAATTCACCGATCGGTAAATTTGTCGCATGGAAAATTCACCGATCGGTAAATTTGCTGCATGGAAAATTCACCGATTGGTAAATTTGCCGCATGAGAAATTCACCGATTGGTAAATTTGCCGCATGAAAAATTCACCGATCGCTAAATTTGCTGCATGGAAAATTCACCGATCGGTAAATTTGCCGCATGGAAAATTCACCGATCGGTAAATTTGCTGCATGGAAAATTCACCGATCGGTAAATTTGCCGCATGGAAAATTCACCGATCGGTAAATTTGCCGCATGGAAAATTCACCGATTGGTAAATTTTCCGCATGAAAAATTCACCGATCGGTAAATATGCCGCATGGAAAATTCACCGATGCTATAATTGATCGCCGATGAACATTTTTAAGCATATTAATTTATTTCGTATCATAAAGTATTGTCAATATTTATAAAAAATTGAAATGTTCTGATTTTGTAT
The DNA here is from genome assembly GCA_014611495.1 of Limonius californicus. Lineage (NCBI taxonomy): Eukaryota > Metazoa > Arthropoda > Insecta > Coleoptera > Elateridae > Limonius > Limonius californicus. Next base: position 41,701 of record JABXWE010015005.1, on the reverse strand, counting down.
TAATTTTCCTGAAAATGATAATGATGAAATTTCGAATAAAACACAGATTTTATTGAAATAATTTAATTGAAAAAAATACGTCTGAAACATTATTTACACGCATACAATAACATTATGTTGTTACTACAATACCTAATTAGTAATTTATGTTATGTGCCACACCTCTCAAAAACTCTGAAACATCATTTTAGTCATAATTCGCAACTACTCTGAAGCATGGTACTTATTGTGCTCATTAACATTATCGTTCAAATATGCTTTTCTAAATAAATGCATTAGATAAAATTGGATTTTCTGTGAGTAGGTAATATTATGGTAATTATTCTGCTCGTTAACATAATCTTTCAAATATGCTATTTGTAAATAATACTGTTTTATTTTTTAGTACATACCTAGATATTCTTATATCGTAATAATAGATTTTAATAAATAGATCATTATAAAAAAATCATCGGTAATCAATTGTAGAATCGGTGAATTTTCTTTTCGACGAATTGCGGATCGGTGAATTTTCCATGCGGCAAATTTATCGATCGGTGAATCTTCCATGCGGCAGATTTACCGATCGGTGAATTTCCCATGCGGCAAAATGTATCGATCGGTGAATTTTCCATGCGGCAGGCAATTTACCGATCGGTGAATTTTCCAGTCGGTGAACTTTCCGGATACCGAATCTATACACTTTTATGGAGAATAATCAGAATAAATAATTATTCAAATTACGAGATGACGAACGTATGTATAGCAAAAGATGCTTTTTAAAGTGTGTTGGTATTCCTGCGCTTCTTTCCTATTTGTAAAATTTACATAAAGTGAAAGTATTTTCGTTTGTATACAGAGTGTCTAAAAACTGACGACCGTGCTTCGATTAAGGGGGCTATAACAAATCGAAAACTAAGAGTAAACATTTTTCCAATTGCTGTTCGTTATCGAGATATTGATAAAAAAGTAAATAATAAGTTTTATCCAGATCGTTCCAACTAGTTGTGTAATATAATTCAATTAGGTGACTGTGGCGATCTTAAACATTTATGAATCGCTCGGTCATATTGATAAGTATCATTATTTTTATTTCCTTCTGCTTTCTGTGTTTAAAATGGAACGATACTGCTGTAATCGAGAATACGTCGATATGTGGAAAGTATTAGGTTTCCAAATCGTTGGCACCCTGATGCAAAAACTGTAAGACTTGTAGAACGAAGATTACTAGAGAGGACGTCAACCTACAGTAAGCGTCAATCAAGAAAAGCTTCTTGAATTGGATCGTCCCAAACTCATTTCCAAAACGATGCAATTCACACTTAAGGAGAAATATGACGGTGCGCCGTCACATTATAAAATCCAAGGGGACAATTCTTGAATGAAAATTTTCCTGAGGAGTGGATGGGAAGAGGCGGAACCATACCATGGCCGCCTAGATCACCAGATTTGAATCCGTTGGATATCCTTCTCTGGGGCCATTCGAAAGGAAACGTTTACTGCGAACCTGTTGTGAACCCTGAAGATGTAGTAGATCGTATTCAGGCTGCTGTGGCGTCAATAAACGAAAATATGGTGCTTCTATCCTGTGAAGGTTTGCCTTGCAGTAGGAGGCAACCTAGTTCTGACAACAGATGTGGACAATACCTTTTTTGCTAATATTATTCGTTTTTAAAGTAGTTTAATTGAACTGTTAAATTTTTATCAATAACTTGCTAAGGAAGAACAATCGGAAATTCTTCCACTCTTAATTTTTCATTTGTTTTAGGCCTCCGAAGCGGACTTAAATTTTGAGACACCCTGTATATTGTAGATCTAGGTTCCTTAAAATATTAGAGAGCAGCAGCACTGGCAGAAACTCCAACTAGTAAATTAAAGAAATTACGAAAGAAAAGTAAATGTTAACTAACTTTTAATACAATTATGGGACTAATAATTTTATTAAATACTTTTTTAAATATGTAATTAGTTCTTACTTTTTATGTGGCCCCTATCTACTGCTACATGCTTCAACTAATTGGACCTAGAAGCAATTTTCCCTTTACAGAATTCTGAATTCGTTTATGTCTGCGTATACCACCTTTTTGTTAAAAGTGGTTGCAAGTACAATATTCACTTGGGTTTAGATGGGGACTAGATGGTTGCAACTCAGGTACAATAAAAATCTCTTTAAATATTCGATGATGATTTCTGCATGCTGCTAACATAAATAGTTTTTAAGTTTGTTACATTTCGGTGGTACGTTGTGTATTAGATGAGAAATATTAATAGCACTCTATTCCAGTGATATAAATCACGTCTTCACAGTCTGTTCCATTCTAGTTTAATGATTGCTACAATATCCCAAACCAATCGTCTGTTGTCTTATAAAATTATTCTCAATAAGTTGACTATGGTTCTGGGCATTACTGGGACAGTCCAAGGCAGAACGATTTTCGTCAAAAAATCAAATTTTTTGAACATTCTGTCGGGTTCAAAACTTCTCTAATAAATGATGACATTTTGCTATTTCTCACTTGTTGTGTTAGCTTCTGAACATAATCTGTGTTTATGAGTTATAGTCATCATATTGTTTACAATTCATTTTACTAGGCTTCTAAAAATCTTTGTAATGCAGAACAGTTTGAACCTGCAGAAGACTTCCTTAAAAAATAACCCTATTTAAAAAACTACCGTAAAACATCTTAGTATTGAAACTGTTAATGGATCCCTAGGATGAAGAGCCCCAGAATACAATTATCAGGACTAAAAAACTCTCGAATAAAAGAACTCTGTAAATACATAGTTAAAAAAATAGATAGAATCTACTCTATTGTAGGTAAGTACGAGGGTGTATCAAAATTTAAGTTGCACTCGGCGCTACCTACCGGAGTTTTATAGAAGCAACATGGCGACTTAGAAGGGCTCTGGCAGGCTTTGTCTTCTACCTGTTAGCAAAGTTTCAAACACTTATAGTTCGTAATTTGAACGTAACGGTCATCCAAATGGCGCGGCAGCTTCATTCGTACTCCAAATTAGAAGTTCGCGGAACCGTCCGATTTTTGTGGGCTAAACTTAAATTCAACTGAAACTGAAATCAATCGTGAAGTGTCAGCCGTCTATGAAAATGATGCAATGACTGGAGAGGCAATCAGGAAGTGGTGTAAACAGTTCGAAGAAGGGCGTACTGATATGACAATTCAAGAAGGCAGAGGCAGAAAATCGACTTCCATGACTCCCGATCACATTTCGCACATCGAAGAATGGATTCGAATAGAGCGCAGGGTAAAAATTAAAAAAACTGTCGAAGAGCTAAACATTTCATATGGCAGTGTGTACTATCATTCACGAGTAGTTGAATTTCCGAAAAGTGTGTGCAAGGTGGGTTCCGAGATGTTCAACGGATACAAACAAAAATCAGCGGTTTGAGTCTTCTCTGTCTTTGATTTAGCTTTATTCGAAGGAGGGACCAAATTTTTTACGCCGCATTGACGTGGGTGCATCATTTCACTCCAGAATACAAAGCGGCTTCAATGGTTTGAAAATACCCCAGCTCAACTTTAGCAAAAATGTTTAAAGTCTCGACGTCTGCTGGAAAGGTTATGGCTAGGGTATTCTTCGACAGCGAAGGACCCCTTTATACTGAATACATGTCGAAAGGGACAACAATAAACTCCGAAACGTACTGCCAAACATCAAAAACCTAAGAAAGGCGATTAAGGAGCGCAGACCTGGAAATCTGAGTGCAGGAGTCATATTGTTGCATGACAACGCAACTCCACACAAGGCCCTGTTACGCAGGAGCTTCTTCGGAAATTTAAGTGGGAAGTGTGGCAACACCCACCTTATAGCCCGGATTTAGCGCCCTGCGATTACCCTCGAGTGAAGGAGCTCGGAGGAAAGCGTTTTCCGAACGACAACGAGGTGATAGAATACGTGGGAAAAAGATTCCGCAAAATTGAAGGAGAATTCTATTGTCTTGGTATACAAAAATTAGTGTCACGTCCAGAAAAATGTATAGAAAAATTAGATGACTATGTAGAAAAATTGTATAAGGATGTGTATTTCAGAAAATATACTTTTCATTTTTTATACCCTTACAGTACGTTTTTTATAGGGGTGTCCAACTTAAATTTTGATACATCCTCGTAACAGGCCATTGGCCTATAATCAGAAGAAGAACAAGAAGATATCAAGAATTAAGAAAAGCCTAAAACGACTGGGCTATATAAGAAGATGAAAGTTGATAATGAACGTCATTAGTTAAAAAAACCTTGCAATGTTAAAATACTTTTAAAAAGAGTTCTCTGAACAGAAAAAATCTGGAGAAATCCTCAAAACTACAAGACTTCCGAATAAATAAACTCTGCACAAAATAATTTCTAGAAACATTACAGGATTAAACGACCATTGACAATATATATTCGTATTAAATATAATGGAAAAATCGACAGAATTAGAAGACCCTTGGAGGAAAGATCGTTGACAAAATACTCTTACACAAAGGAATTCCCTATAAAGGAAACCACGAGGGCACAATCCCAGGATTAAAATATATTTGCTAAATACATTCTTGGTTAAAAAGCCGCAAACAATATTTTCAGAATTAACACAAGCTTGCATAATGATCTTGTAATTAAAACCTTCTGAAAAAGAAACCTTTGGATAGACAAACACTGAAAAAATAATGCCCTATTGCAATTAGTAACATAAATAATAGACCTCCAGATTGAATCACATTGCAAACAGTTTCGAAAAAATCGGTGATTTAAGGCTCCTTAGAAGAAAGACATCAGAGTGAAACAACGTTGGATAAGAGAATAGCCGACAATAAGACATGGAAATATATTTATCAACCTCCGAATAAGCGGGACTTCGGAAACTCTAAGCAAAAATCAGTGAAAAAATGCTAAAGGAAATTCAAATTCCATAGGAACTACACGATACAAAAATCCAAATATAGTTCCACAGTTATACTCCGAAAACAGGCTGATTTATAGTATAAAAAAATACTGGTTTTAAAATTTGTTTTAGGAAAGCACGAACTTTAAACTGCGTTCATGATTTCAGTACGATAGTATATTCGTTTGAAAGAACGCAATTTTAGCATTAATTGGAGACGGTGGTTTAAATATATAAACTTTGAGAAACCCCTTACACCACAATATTTAGAATATGTATTTCGGCAACTAAGCTGTCATATTCAGCAGGAACTTGAACTAACTAAAGTAACTTGGCTGAGAAATACCTCTGGAGATGTCTTTCACCAAGTCAACAGTTGAACTCCAATACTAATAATCTAACAAGCAAAGACTTATATTCGGAATCCCCGTTAGGGTTCGTTACGCCTCACCAATTAAGGAATTATTTTCAACAAATGAATTCAATGTGAGTTAGAAATTGGCCCATTATCTGAATTTAAAAGTTCCCTCCTATTTTTGAAAATATGATAGCTCTCATAGCAATTTAATACTTTTCTTTAACAATTTTAGATTTGCTAGTCTTACACCGTGTCCTGTCTCGTAAATATCTTGGGCAATACTTAATTTATCAATCCTATGATTTTTTAAATAAGCTACATGTTCTTTAAACCTAATCGCAATATTACGTTTAGGTCGCCCAATATATTTTCAATTACAGTGAAAACACTCGATTTTGTAAATCCTCAATTTTTCAAAAAGTTTCCATTTTCTTTTAGGATTTAATAACGAGTTTGGTTTCTTTCTTGTAAACATCAAATTCTAATCGTTTACAGATATTTTTAATAACTAATACGTCAAGAAATATCAATTAAATAATATCGTGGTGGCAAGGGGTTTTTCAAAGTTTATAACGCAATTTTAATGACTACTTATTTAAACATATTTATTAGTTCGAAAAGCTAAAAGTATGCGAAGGACCGGCTTACTCAATTTGCATAAACTTTGTATGAAAAAGATTAGACATGTTAGCAACAGCAATTTTTGTTACTTTCAGAACAATCTACCAAATACTTACCTGCAATTTAACAGAAAAACCACATTCAGGGAACTATTTCAAATTCCAAGCTTTTGAGTTGCGGTTTAGCCTTAAAAACCAGCCCACGATGAAAGTCCTTTGTCATCGTGTGGTATCCCACTAATTAAATGATCCAACAGCTTTAATTATTTTGTAGACAACCACTGTTTCTCAGGTTCTCCTCTTGAATCAATAAATAAATCAGTTTTGCTGGTTCAGTCCGCTAAAAACAATTCTCTCTCTCTTGTTAGTCAAACCTTTACCACCCGTAGTGTTGTTGACAGCTCTATTTCGTTTATAGAAGATTTATTTGCAAGTTGCCTGGCAAAATTGTTCTTGTTTTACCCGGTGTGTATAATTTTCAAAAAATTTTGTTACGTAGTTTTTGTCTACTCGTAGATTCGTTAACGGAATCGATGGAAAAGTTTTTTGTACAAAATTTATAAACGTAAACATTCCTCCGATGGTCTCTCGATCGAAACCAGTTGTCGAGACCAAGTTAACCTTTTTTTGCAGTGGATTCTTTGACATCTCTTGAATATATTCATTCTATAAAAATTATTGAGAGTTATGCCCGTGGTCGAGTGTATAACTAACATAAAAAGTCGAAATCATTATATTGGTAAACCAGACTCGAAGTATAAATACCTTTACTGGGTTTTTAAATAGTTTTTTATTCTAAATTTAGTAGTATTTACGTTCCTGCTGCTTTAACTGCCGATATCTTCCTAACAAATTATTGTTATATTCTTTTTATTGGATTAGGTTTTACGTTCTTTTACCTTGTATGCGTTTTGTTAATTTTTTATAAATCTAATCCTTAAGCCAAGATTCAAATAAAAATGTTTTAGGGCGAGCTTCCATTCCAAGAAGCTCTTGCACCGCAACTCTGAAGAACTATAATTATTTTTTAAAGCCGACAGCTCAATTTGGAAGTCATTTTATAAAACGTGTCATATATCATAAGGTGGCAACACAAGTAAAAATATAGTTTATGACTTTCATGTTTCGAACACACCGACAAAGGTCGCCGATGTCATATTCTTGTGGCTTTTGACTTCTTCTCACATCATTCACAGCTTCAACCTACCCATCTGCAACTACAAAAGTGGGTAAATCCGGTAGAACGGATTGTTTTGAATTTTTATATAATAAACCAACGGATGACGATATATTTATGATTGAGATGCCCCATTTCACAAGTTGTAGTAATATTAATACTTCCTGAAATTCCTTTTAAACTTTCTTAACTCCATGCATTCTTTATTACTATTTTATAAGATAATATTGTGGGGTACAAAGATTATATTAATTTGCTAATCGGATATCGAATTAAGAGTAGTTAATAATAATTCCACTTCTTTGAAAATCCGGAAAAGGAAAAGAAAAAATAAAATACGTATAAGTAATTAATAAAAGTTTGTTATAGTCTTTGGTAACTTTAATCATATTAGAACATATAAACAAAATGATGATGATGATGATGATAAACAAAACTTGGTGCAGCATACAATTTTTATGCAAAAGTGTTTAAATTATAAAATACTAAAGCCTGCTAAATATTTATGTGAGTTTGATTTTGATTTGAATTGATGTAGATTATAAAAAAATTAGGCGTTTTTACTCATTGAATGAGGGTGTTTAGTGAGAAAGATTTAACGGGGTTTTAGGCTGTCTTCAAGACCATAAGCACAAATTTGAAAAATAATTCTCTTAACAATATCTGATTTCGGGATATTTTAAAGAACTATTTGACCCACAATTTTTAATTTTTTTATTACTAAAAGGCTGTAGACTGTAGGCTGAAGACAAATGAAATAAAAAAATTAAAACATTGTCAGAACTAAAATTCCTAAATACAGCAATAAGCCCTGTCGGAAAGCAACCCCGAGATTTGAAATAAGCTTAAATAAACGAAAACCCTTAAGCAATCCTTAGAATTAGAGGCAGTATCGATTATTTGAATCGTAAAAAATACATAAAATAATAAGATACACGAACCACTGAAAAAGAAAACATGTTATAAACCAAACAGAAATCCCGAAAAACTATATCTGAAATAATAAAACCCTAGAACCTACCCAAAACTGCACGATCTTCATAGAAAAAAATGATCAGAAATCTAAATTTCCTAAACATAGCTATTTATTTCCTACAATCTTAAAACCTCCAGAAATAACAAAAATCTCGAAATATTAAAAGATCTTCGATTAAACATGCTTTGGATAATTTGTCACCTAAAAGACATCCAAACAAAAGAATATCCGGAAGTATTGGAAAAGCTGAAAAAATTACCGGAACTGAAAGAACTCTGTATGAAAACTCTCCAGAATAGATTTTATAATTGTAACGCCTTCCAAACAGGCTCTCAGATAGATACATCCTAGGCAGTGTGAATACGTGCTGTCAGGCGAGGTCACAGTGAAATGCGGTCCGATCGGCCGCGGGGTCGAACCACGGCCGAGGCGATGACTATATTTCACTTAGTTAAGTTCACGGTGTATGTTGCATGAATGGTTAGTATGTAAGGAACGCCCGCACGCACCTGAAGTAATACGAAAGCGTTCCGAGGGGGGCGGAGGGCGGTAGTGTGAATGAATAAAAAAGATTGAATATATCCTGGAGATTCTTCAAAGTTGAACAAAACCTTTACAAGAAGTTTCACTAAGGGACTACTAAATGGCTCAAAGTGAGCCAAAAGTTAGCGTTTCTATTTCCCCCTTAACTATGTTGATGGGCGACCTTTCAACTTGCTTTTCTCATTAACATGTGATCAGAAAGTTTTCAAAAACATTTTTTTGCATGTCTGAGATTGAACTATAAACAAATGCCAATTTAAGCAACTGCCAAATACAAATAATTTATTATAAGTTATTTTCCGTTGCTCGAAAAATTAATGATGAGTGGACCTACTCCCTTCCATATTGTTCTGCAGAATTTCAAGAACGATTTCCAGAAGTTGTGTTCCAATACCAAGGATTTTATAATCAACTAATATACTTGGTAAAGTTATTTCGCGAAACCGATAATGTTGCCTGACAAGAAGCAACTGGTAGGCCTAAAAACGATTCGATGAAACTGTTGAAAATGTAAGACAAATAATCACCAATGCGCCCCCTCAATTTTCCTCCGTGTTTTATCACAACAAGTTGGCCTTCCATACGAAACTTGCAGAACCATCTTAAAACAAATTTTGCGTAAGTTTCCATATCGAGTGACTGTCGTGCACGAACTGCTTCCACAAGATTTTGCACAAAGACGACAATACTGCCACTGGTTTTTAAACAATATCGATAACGATAATTTAGTAGGCAAAACTTTCTTCTCGGACGAGGTGCGGTTCCACCTATCTGTATATGTCAATTCCAAAAATATGTGAATGTGGAGTACGGCAATCCCCATATTTTCACTGAAACTTCATTAAATCCACAAAACGTAAGAGTTTGGATAGGCCTTAGTAGGAGCAGATTGGTGGGACCAGTTATCGAGAAGAAATTCTCTTCCAATTCATAAATCAGTTACACGATGGCGAGTTTCCGTATGGTTATTTCCAATAGAACGGTGCTACGGCCTATGCAGCGCAAGAAACTTTAAACTTCCTTAGTGACTTTTTCGAAGATCAAGTAATTAGCAGAGATACTTTTACTTAGGGCCTCCAAGATGATGCGATTTATTCACTTGAAAAATTCGATTTTCGAAACTCCCGTTCACGATTTGAATGCACTTATCCAAAGAATTATAGAAATATGTGAGGAAATGAATAACTCTGCAGATTTTACGAAATGTTAGCAATGGTGTAAGAAGAGTCCGAAGTTGTCTTCAGGAAGATAAAGGCCATTTCCAATACGCCTTATAAGCCTTAAATACTCTAAATACTCTTAAAATACTTAAATAAACGTTTTTATTTGTTTACTTTTACAAATGTGTTCTATTGCGACGGGATACCGTGAGGTTAAGTTCACTTTGCTTGTGCTTACATATATAAATAAAATATAAAAAAAATACAAGGTACGGTCGGTACGTAACATGACAGCTATGACTTGCCTTGGAGCAATCACAGCCAACCCTAATTGGAAAACCTTTTGATCGCTCGTTAATAGATTACATATCCAAGATTAAATTAAAGTAAAAGGAATTCGAAAAATTCATAAGTACTGATACTAAAAAATTGCCAAAGGTATTGCAAAATATGGTAAAATCAACCTATGTTTATATATTATACATGTAGACTTAATTTTATACATTTTTACCCCATATTACAAACCACCATCCGTTAAAAATATAATTTACCCAACCCAAACATTAACATTTATTAAATTTTCTTAAAATCAAACTATGCAACAAATATATTTTGTGGTATACCATACGCATTGGCTTCTAAATTGGCTACACTTTGCTTTAGAACGTTCAAGTAGACAGTGCTAGGAATACATTTGTGTACCAATCTGAAAAGGCTAATTTAATTTTAAATTACCTGGTTGGTTACCTTAAGATCGGTGTCATTTTTACGCGCACTCACGTGCAGACAGATTTAAAACCTGATTGCTGACTGTAGGTCCGAGAGAAGTATTTTTGTCAAATACGTCGAATTCAAAAAAGGCGTACACACATTTCCATGGCGGGAATAAAAAAGTTAATATGTTAAATATTTCGATAAGGTCTGCCTCGCGGAGAATGGTTGGAATGCATTAAATAATGGACAGTAAATTGTTTGGAAATTTCTTTTTCTCGTGATGCGAATTCTGCTTCGTTATTTAGTCCGGTTATTTACCTGATCGGTCGGTTGGTAGCAGCAGCAGTGCATTAATTGACATGAGATATCTGTTACTAATAAAAAGACGGACTCGGTAAAGAGGCTTAGTTGATTATCTTATTTATATGTTTCCAGGCGATAATTTACCTACAACAAACCACTTTCCATATGCGTGCAAAACTGATCGAGATGCAGTTTTTAAATTGCACAAAGTCGGGGATTTAATTCGAGTCTCGCAATAAAATACGTATTTGGTTTTTATGGCTTCAATTCCGCACATAAACTCGGGTTTTATGTCTGCAACAAATTGAAAATCGGTGAATTTAAAATCGATTGCAATTACAATGTTTATTTTACAATCTCTGAATTAGTTGCTTACATTTCGCGCTCTCATCGTTAATTACGTTAATTCCAGACTAGTGTGCGGTGTAATTGCCTTGGGTGCCGAAGTCATCTGTGCAAGGGTGCCCGGCTTGACGGCGAAACAGAGGGAAATGTGCAAAGCCGCCCCTGACGCTATGGTAGCCGTCGGCGACGGCGTCCGTCTTGCCACCAACGAATGCCGGTACCAATTCCGACACCAAAGATGGAACTGCACCGGCATCAGCAATCCCTCGTCCTTTGGACACGTAATAACCGTTGGTGAGTACCTTTAGACAATTTTTATCGCATAGCTTCAACTAGGAGATTTATAGATAAGCTCGAAGTCTTTTACACAATCAACCGAGATTAACAGTAAGACGTAAGTTTTCGTATTTGATTACAAAATAAAGTTTTGCAATAGCGAAAATTTATATTCAGTATAACGACGATAAAGACGTAGTCAATGACAAAGATATAAACTTATTTATCACAAAACGTGAAGCTGAAAGTATGTAGTTCTAAAACAACTTTATAGAAGACCAACTTAATTTGAAAATATATTAAAATTCATGTAAAATGTAGAACATGTAAAGGAGCTAACCTAATAGCTTTATGTGAAGATGTACATACTCAGAAGAATCACCATTTGCTAAAATATTTCCATCTCACTGATGGAATAATAACTTAGGTAAAACTTAGAAGATGGAAGGTCGGGAGTTCAAACCCTCGACTCGATGCCTGGCGGGCGGTCTACTCAGTCGCTTTAAATATTCGGGGGCACCTGCGTTCGAATGATCAAGGGGTAATAATGCGGTTGTTTAACGTGTGATGTTTATCACATCACCACGTGTAATTAATTTGGCACGAGACAACCGGGTGTGAGAACAATGATAAGGGAACTGTGATTTTCCGCCTTGCAGGGCAAACTTCTTCATGGGATGTAGGGCCTCACCCTTATTTTTATTATTATTTGTAACTTAGTAGCAGTGTAACCACTAAAAACTGTATGTTCGGATTGCCTATTGCATTATTTCATTACAACCTAATTATATATTTGGTGGGCATTCAAGAAATGTCAATTTGAAATTTGAATATCAAAAATTCTTTTAAGCTTGAAAATGTAGGGATCTCGGTGGGGCAGTGCGAATACGCGCTGCCAGTCGAGGTCACAGTGAAATGGGACCGACCAGCCGAGAGCTCGAATACCGGCGGAGGCGACCGCATTTCGTTTAGTTAAGTTTAGGGTGCATGTTGCATGAATGTTTAGTGTGTAAGGGACGCTAGAAACCCCCCGAAGTATTGCGAAAGCGGTTCTGGGGGGTGGGGACGTTGGTGTGAATAAAAAAAGAAGCTTGAAAATATATTAAGTATAATATCAATTCGAAACTAATGAACGTTATTCTTATATCTTAATAAGCTTAATAACACTTATACATGCGTAGAATGGCACAATTCATCAATTTTTGATAAAATGTCAAAAACTAAATGTTCACTTAACATTACACAGGAATAAGATAGGTTCGAACCCTGTGGAACACTAAACAGTATCTTACCGTGAAATAAATTCTAATCGGTTGCATAGTAGAGCATTGCAGACGCCGGTCAAACGGCATTCGTGGATTGGTACTCGTATGAGGGCACAATATAGTGGCATATGCAACCGGTCGTGCTTTGAAAGCCACGTAAAGGCGTCGGTCCTGGTTGTCATACGAGCATCTTTGATAATCGTAAATCATAAAGTAAAACTTATTTTCTCTGTTCGACGAGTTACGTTAGGCGTGCAAAGAGAGTCTACAGAAACTGTTAATTGTAGGTAATTGATAGGCCATTGGTTTGTGTACAGAAGATGAAGAAAACATAAATGCTAAACACTAGTAAAATTGATTTCTTCTTCTTCTTCTTTTTCTTCTCGTATTATTCTGCCTTTCGGTGTCGAATTTAGGACCATGTTTATCCCATTTCTTCCATTCTTTCCTGTTCCTTTCAGTATTTTCATATAATTTGTTGTCTTTCCCCTTAGTATTCCTTTCTGTACTATTTGTACCATCCAGGATTTTCTAGGTCATCCTCTTCTTCTTTTCTTCAGTCTTCTTGCTTTTAGTACTTTCTTGCATGTTCTCCGTGGATACATTCTGACTATATGTGCATACCAGTTTAGTTGTCTCTTCTCTATCTTCTTCTGCATTGATTACTGACCTAACATTTCTCTTACTTCTTTATGCCGCATTGTCTCTTATTGTCTTACCAGGTATCTTCTTTAAATGTTTAATTCCTATATGGCTATTATTTTGTTCTTGTGCTTTTTCTATAGTGTGTAGTTCCTGCTGACTTATAAGACAGTTGGTACTGTTACTGTGATATATAGAATATTTTTATTTTTTTATTATTAATATCACGTGTTTATCTCCTTTTTTGTTCAGTATCGATTTGTTTAGTGCGTAGCAAATATTGTTTTTCTTCTTCGCTCTGCTCGTTAGTTCTGTCTCTATTTTTCGATCTTCGCTGATTATGCTTTCCAAATATTTATACGTTGTAACTCTTTCCAAGCTGATCCCTCTGCATTTTATTTATCTATTTTGATCTTTCTCTTTCCATTTCTATCATGGTTTTACTTTTATTGATATTCAGTTCCATTTTCATATTCTCTATTTCTTCCACTCTACTAGTTTCTGTTATGGTATTTGTATCAGCGACCAACACTATCGGCGTACATTAAGCTACTTATCTTTACCGGTTCTAAGCCCTTTAATCCAATTACTTTGTCTAATCCCCTCATTCTCTTTTTGATGTTGTCATTATTCTGCCCATGACTATAACAAACAGTAGTTGACTTAGGCTGTCTCCCGGCTTGAGTCTTCTCTCCATTATGAACTCATTCGATGAAGTAACACATATTTAAATAATTAAATATGCATTGTGAAATATCAGTAGAACACCAGTTTTATAACGACTCTCTGAAAGCGTTTGATAGAAACTCTATAGTATACCATGATGTGGAAGATGGAACAGAACCGCGAGGAAGCGATGAGGACCCTAAGGACCCGGATCATCCCCCGCAGGAAGACCAAGAGAAAGTTCAGGGACCCGCCTGCCATTTTCCTTGGCGAAGCACCGACCCTAACCGATGACAAGACATCCTGGACGACACTCCACTAGGCTACCGATAACTTTAGCCTTATTTTTTTATTCTCTATCAATATTTTTTGTTATAGATATTTGTTAAATAATTATTTAGGGTGTTTTATCTTTTTTAACTAAATGTTTCAAATAGGACCGGCTGAAGAGGACGAAACTCCTAAACAGCCATTGAAATGTATTTATATCGGTAGGATTACTTATAAGTTAACTTGTATTGATTATGTTTTAATATATTGTGAAAATTCAAATTTTATACTATTACATATGTTTGTTGAGTGAAGTTTGAAGAAATCAAATTCAAATTTGCATGTATATTGCGTTTGGCAACGATCATTTTAAAAATATTGTTTATTAGAGGAGGAATAAATATGTGGTGATAATTTGAATGTTTCAGACACGATCTGGTCGCATGACTATGGATTTTGTTTAAAGGCATATGGCCTTGAAAATGTTTTTCTAGATAATCCAGAAGATTGTCGAAATATCAAAAAATCAATGGGGTCGGTATTCAAAATAAATGTCTGTAACTTTACGGCAACGAACATAAATTGTTAAAAATACTAATAAGGGAAGAGATGCTCCTATTTCTGAGAATTTATAAAAAAAACATGATTTATAATGCAATCCGTAATGTAATCGATTTAATTTAGCAAATTTCACTAAGCTTTATCACCTCAGCGTGTAAGTGTTTTTATTGTAAAATTATATATTATTAAATACAATTTGTTTGTCAGTCAGTTTTATATGTTGAATTTTTTTATAATGTTTTTATGTCTTGTTTTGTCCATTAAAAATATTTTTTGTATTTCATTCTTGCCCTGTTTTTAATCACTAATTTTATTTAAATTGCATTTCATTCTTGCCCTGTTTTTTTATCTAATTTTACTTAAATCAATACTGTGATTGAGGTTTAATTATGTACAATGGGTGGTACATATAAAAAATATAGACTTACGAAGGAAAAATGGGAAACTACTCGTGCAAACATTGCAACTGGATGAGATGATTTGATGTGAAAGAAATTTAAGCGACGTTTTGTTAATTAGAAATTAATGTTACTAAATTATAACTTGAGAATTAGAAGAACGTACATATATTAACAATTTCACCATGGTAAAGGTTAATAAGTAAAAAAAAAAACGCTCGCGCCTAAAAAGGTTGTTGGTGTTTATTGGTAAAAATTAGCATTTTTATTATAATATTATGACAGAAAATTATCAATAAGCGTCGTAAATTTGAGAAAATACGGCTTTTTAATCCGAGATTATGCTCACTTGAAAGCAACGACAATAAAAAGTTAATACGTCCCAAAACCGAACGCCGGAATGACTAATGGCGATTCCGAGAATTCTAAGCGTTGTACACTTTTACAAACGTCATTACACGAAATTTAAACGTTCGGATATTTATATCCGCGGCGCGTGGGAGCACAACAACATGATTACTGATCGCAGATAGCCGCGTCCGCTACCGTCCTCCGGGCCCGCCTCGTTATCGCCGCCCTAGATGGCGAACCCGGGCCCCTTTTCGGCTTTTTGACGATGTCGTAGGCGAAAAATGTTCAAATTTCAGGAGATTAATAAAGACATCTGGGTCGCTCCGTGCATTGCATATAATTGTCTTGTGGGAGTCGCAACGCAGGCAGAATGCAAATGCACCAACACGTCCACTATCATAAATCCGGGAAGCTGTGGGTTCGTGCTGTGGTAACTCTATATCGCGACGCCGCTGTATTACATCAATCTGACGCCTTCACGCACAACTTCGATTGCGTAAATCGATATCTCGCTATATGCGGAATAAACCCGTTGTACGGAGAAATTTATTTCTTGCTTTGAAGTTTGAAAGTTTACTGTCTGATTGCGCATTGAAGTCTCCGGGAATTTACTGATTTTCTACGCAATGTGACGAGGTACGGTATCAATTAGTGAGATTTAAGGCTGGATGGAGATTGTATAAAGAATGTAAAGCTCCATTAAATTGATTTTATGAATTAGAATGTATAGATTAATCTTATATGAAACGCCAAAAAAGGAAAATAAGCCAAACAGTTCACTTGAACTTTCCTCATAATTATTTAGGACACTCTATTTGTATCAACATTCTAATCATCGTGTTACCCACATGTCACAGGAGTAGTACAATCTGCATTTTCTTTAATTAATAGTTTTACATTCTTGACGTGGTGTGTCGGTGGTTGTTAAATGATATTTATAAAATATAACATAGCAGGTTATTTAGGTGATATAAGTGTATAGTATTATATTAGTATACTAAAAGCGGAAGTGAGTGAGCTTATGATGAGAAGTGATAAAGCTAAATTTCTAAAATAATTATGCTGGCCTTAATATCGCAGTCATGTATTTCGTTGGATTAGAATTAACACGAAATTTTAAAAGAGATATTGTGCAAAAAACTGCTAATAATATTTCTAACAATGGCTTCTGTAAGAAGCTTTGAAATGTTTAATGTTTCGCTAAATTTTTACTACCTTTGCGTTTTCAATTTAATCGAAATACACATTTTGTAAGATTTCAGAATTTCTCATAAAGATATTTCAGAAATACGACAAACCAGACCTTTATTTCTTTCAAAGATTTATATACATTTTTGAATAAATACAGTTATATACTTCAATTCGATTGCCGGGTTTTGAATAAACTGGATATTAGGTGGGAAACTGTTAAAAACCCTTAGCGTGCCACTACGTGTCTATATAGTTCCCCAAAATTACACGATTCGTACTAGATGACCGCAGATTACCTAGTGCTAGCAAAAAGCATAACTAACTTATGTTTTCCGTTTCTAATTTATACGTCATAATGTGTATTTAATAAATTTCTAGTTCAAAATTTCGTCAAAATAGGACTACATGTTTACATTCCTACAGAGAGTTGGCTGATATTTGCAAAAATTTGGGCAACCTCTGCCTAAATTACCTAAACAAAACTTACATTAGTATAATTTATAAAAAAATATAAATACCGAAGAAATATCATAAGAAATTTAAAAATTCGTAAAGACCGTGAAAAATACACTAAAACTTTCAGATGTCTGTCTTAATAAATCTTTATTTCCTTTCCTTATTTCTGTATTAATATTTAACCGAATCAAAATATTAATTGGCAGTTGTTGCGAATTTCTAAACTTCAATAATTCTAAAATAAAATTATCCATTAATTATCCAACGTACAATACGTTGGTTGCTTAACTAAGCCTTAAATACCCAAAATTTCGATTTAAGATGGGGTAATTTGCAGCGAAATATGTTTCAGTTTGTTGTAACGGTATTTTTGCGCCTGGTTGGTTTGCAACCCATTTTTCTGTCTTCGCTTATGGTTGTTCGAGTTACGCGGTCCTCGCTGACTTTCGAAGACTGCGCCTGAGTGTTTGGGAGACAAAATTTCATTTTTTCGGCAACCATCTTCCTGTGACTGTGACCATTGACGGAACGTCGTAATAGATTTCTTCGCAAAAGTACTTGATACTTGAGTTTCTTCTCGATATGTTGAGGGAATCATTGTGGACATCGTAATCTGTAGTAGCTAGTAGATTTTCGATGTGGGTCTGATGACCGATTTGAATGTTCGTTCCAGTCTTTATTAACGTCAATCGGAATTTCGATTGGTAAGTTCGTCCATCTTTTCGAACATGCTAGCCTAATGCATTTCTTTATTTACTTATTTAGACAACAAGTTGGGGGCGGCGAGATTTTGCCAAAGTTTAGTTACTTTCTGAATTCCTGAATCTGCGTGCAAGAAGCACTTTCTGGGTTAATACATTCAGCTGGCGAGCAACAACACGTGTCCAGACGGGCACGCCAGATTCCAGAGAACGCCGTGCTATCTAGATCCGCAGGGAAGTGAATTCAGTTTAATTTTACGTTGATTTTCGGAGTCGATTTAAATCACTCATTGTTTAATTTACATTACTTTCTTTTTATAATTTAATTCCAAATTGTTTAATGTGCTTGCGAATCACTTGTTTAGTTTAATATAACTGTACATTAGTGTGTTACGTATACCGTACATAATAACGTAAAATTTCACTTAATATATACAGGGTACGTCATTCCGAGCCGTAGTATTGCGTTTATTCGGATTTGTATTTATGGTATTGTGTATTTTTAGAGCGCTTATGATCGATGAAAGTACTTTCAGCGGTCAGGGTGTTTATTTGTTTCACAAACGTTGTATTTTTAATTGCGAAACGCAGTATTCTTACATTGCCCGATTACTGCAATTTTTAAATGCTATATTAAGTGACTTGAGCGAGTTGTTGTGTACTCATGCAGAATTCAAGAACATATTGACCTAATCTTTGTAAAGGTTACCTGGGGATTAATTTATTTGGTGTTTTTTTTTGCCTCATTAAAAATATCGTTGTTGCAATTGGTCTTATTATTTATTGCTACCCTATCTTTGTAAATTTGTAGCGACTAATTAGGTAAGTGGAGAACTTGGGGTCCGGCTTACCCAACCTACATCTGAGTTAATGTTAGCGTATTTTATACAAGCTGGTGGCGCCCTTTCCAGGTGATTGACGAGGAGTTAATTACATTATTTATTCGACTTTAGTTGAGAACCGCCCATCTTCGATTGAGGTTCCGGGAGGCTGACATTAACCAACGCATTACTTATCTAATTTACAGGAATTTCCATAGGAATTTGTTTTAAGGCGTCATATTGTTTTCACATAAAATTGAAAATTAGAGAATATGCCAATTTGAAGGAAATACATTGGCTACACTGTTAAGCATCTAAAAAGTGGCTCATGAAAAATATTAGTTCGCCAGTTTGTGTGTATATGAAAGGTGTTTAAATAAAAAAGGCAACACTGTTTCGATCTGCAGTATCGAAGGTACGGATAGCTTTAATGATAGCTGACCATCACTAGGAGAAGCAACAGGAAAACAAGAAGAAGAAGAATCTACATACATCCGCAAATCAACAGTTTTAGTCATGGAGGAGATTTTATTTTGTAATCAATACTGTGAGAAAACGAACAGCAAAGGCACTATAAATTAAGGGTAAATAAAGATAAGATTTGATTAAATACAAAGGTTTAGTGAGATAAAATCAGGAAATATAGATGGCCTTGCGATTAGACTCCTCGTCCTTTCCATTTGTTGTTATAGGTTATGACTTATGTTATATGTATCCACCGACAATGATTGAAACGTGTGGAGGACTTCCATCGTACATAAACTACAGATGGACCCTATCATTCAGGGGTACATTTTTTGATAGTGAGGGTAAAGTGTAGGGTAAACTCGGTTAGTTCGTGATAATTTTGGTTTTATGCTATTAAAGTACCCATTATTTTGAAAATTTGCAATTTACCCTACATACCGTGAAACGTTATATATTGACATACACATTTCACTATAGATTATAATTGATTGTTAATAAATTATACAAAAAATTATAAAAGGTATGATGCTTATAACTATTGGTAACTGGTGTTGGTATGTTCGTGATAGTATTTTCATTTTTCAGAATCTATATAGATACATCCATCATAAATAAAATGTACTTTGTCTGTTGTATTTTGGCACCGACAAATTACACAAAGGTTGCATTGGATCCATTTAGCACCAGTTTTATTTTCAACATTATCATTGTAGCTCTCACCGCATGTTCCGCAAAAACAAGCTTCTTTAGTCTTCTTCGTCTTCTTTCTAAACTGAGAAGACTTTTTAGCCCGAGAAGTTGACAAATTTCCAATTTTAGAATTTGGTGGCTTTGCTGAACATCAGCTATTCCCATGTTGAGAAGTTGCTGATTGTTTAACCCGAGGAGTTGATGTTTTTCCATTTTGAGAAGTTGATGGCTTTACGGGCTGAGCAACTATTTGTTTCCTAAGTTTAGAAGTCAATGGATACTTTATTGAAGAAGTTTTTCTACAAGAAATCACTTTCGCCAAAGAATCAGGAGAACTAATATGTTCCTTTTGAGACTGAGGAAGTTACAGCAAATATTCTTCTGAAGTATTGGAGGGGGCTGGAGAATTTGCAGCACTTTGATGTTTTACTGTTATACGAGAAGGTGTTAATGCTTTATCTGAAATTGCGTTCTTGTTTATAGGAAATACACCGGTCTTTTCAAAAGAGTGAATAATAATATTTGGTAGAAAAGTTAAACCAAGCTGGTCTTAACATTCGAATAAAGTCGTACCTTGTTGGCTTCCCCCTTGGATGGTTGCGCATAAAACAATCCAATTCCTTTTTCCATGTCGACTTTAAAGATTTATAAACCCCCGTCTTCAATATATAAAACAAATAATACAAGACTCGGGAAGCAACAGCTATGAGGAAATGAAGAGAAAGTTCTTAGATAAGGGAAAATGGAAAGCTGCTACAAACCAGCCCCAGGACTGATGACCATGGAGGGAAACTCCAACATCCAACGGTTGTAACAAGAGTGTTGTGTGCACTGGAAATGTTATAATGTGGATGTAATTGTCAGATGCAAATAATAGAATTTCTGGGCTGCGTTGGCTTCTAATTTGTAACGTACTGAATTTAGATTTCATTGGCGATACTTCAGACGTAATTGAAAGAGTTGTTAATAATTTAATGGACATTGAATTACTAACTACCACACATGTAGAAGAAGATACCGAAGACGAAGACGATCAAGACGAAGACGATCGAAACCAAGACGAAGGCGTAGCCGAAACACGCAGAACAGAAGCTGAATTTAAGCGAAATGACGGAAGAAATATTTTTCACAGAGAAAGCGTAAATTCTAGCGCATCTACGAGTACAAAGTCAAAATTTGTATTTAATTTCCGTGACGTAGAAGACTCCATTCGATCATTTAGCGGTGAAGACGGTTATACTGTTAATGATTTTATAACAGACTTCGAAGAAAACAAAGTCCTGTTACAATGGGACGATTTGGAAACCTTTATTTTTGCTAAAAAATCACTAAAGGGTTTAGCTAAATTATTTGTCCAGGGCGAGAGACACATCACGAGCTGGAATTCACTTAAGAAGGCACTTAAGGCTGAATTTCCTGCAACAACGAGCAGTGCTAAGCTGCATGAGACGTTAAGCAGAAGGAAGATGAAGAAAAACGAAAATGTATACAGATATTTTTTAGAAATGAAAGAAATAAGCGGTCGAGGAAAAATCGATGATGAATCATTAATCCATTACATAATAGATGGAATTCAGGACGATATGAGAAACAAAGTTGTATTATTTGGAGCAGAAACAATCGACCAGTTTAAACAAAAGTTAAAAACATATGAGGAAATCAGAGCTAGGAACGTATATCAGCCCAGCCAACAAACGAAGTTTAGAAACTCCAATAACGTTGAAAAGCCTGGCCTATCAGCGAAATTAGAAATAAATAAAGAAAGAAGAGAACGTCGTTGTTTCAACTGTGGAGAAAAGGGGCATGATTCCAAGAACTGCGAATCGAGAGACCAAGGTCCTAAATGTTTTAAATGTGGTAACTTCGGGTATAAGAGTCCACATTGTAAGCCAAGCAATACAGCAACGGCTCCTGTCTCGAACATCACGGACGCAGCTTCATGGAACCGAATGATTAAGACGGTAATGCTAACAAATTCGAAATACGAAGCTCTGGTGGACACAGGAAGCCAAGTCAACCTAATTAGAAAAGATGTGTACGAGAAGATGCAATCACCCAATATGTGTAAACCTACGTTGACACTCACAGGTTTTGGTAAAAATAAAGTGGATACTATCGGATTCTTTGCGGCACTTATCAAGATTGACGACAATGACAATGATTTTCCTGCAACAGTTCATGTGGTGCCAAAGCACGCAACATCAATAGAAGTTATTATAGGCCAAGAATTGCTGAACCAAGCAGACCTAATAATAAACCAAGAAGGAATCCTGATAACAAGAAGACCCGATGATAACCTTTTACACATAACTCCAACCGAAGATGAATTAGACGTAGCAGACACAGCGAAAGAAGAACATAAAGAAAAGGTTAATAGAATATTAATAGAAAATTATGAACCAGCCAAGAAAAAGACGACTAACGTTGAGATGAAGATAATCGTGAAAGACGAAGAACCAATTTACAATTAACCGAGGGCGCTACCATTCAATGAAAGAGAAATAGTAGAAAACCAAGAATGGATTGCAAACGAAATAGTTGAACCGTGTAGTTCTGAATGGGCAAGCGCAGTGGTGATAGTCAAGAAAAAGGATGGCTCGCCGAGGGTATGTATCGACTATAGGAAAATAAACCAAAAGGTAATGAAAGACCGTTACCCGTTACCTTTAATAGAGGACCAGCTAGACAGACTACAACATGCTAAGTACTACAGTACAATAGACTTAAAAAATGGTTTTTTCCATGTCGTGGTTGAAGGAGAAAGCCGTAAGTACACAGCCTTTGTGACTCACAATGGTCAGTATCAGTTCTTACGAGCACCCTTTGGGCACTGCAATTCACCAGCTGTTTTCCAAAGATTTATCAATGCAATATTCAGAGATTAACCAATGAGGGAACTGTTTTAACCTATTTAGATGACCTAATTATACTATCGAAGACCGAAGAGGAAGGTATTTCGAAACTGACGACAGTCTTAGAAGCAGCAAGAGATTATGGGTTAGACATCAACAAGAAGAAATGCCATTTTCTAAAAACCAAAATTGAATTTTTAGGACACCTGATCGAGAATAGAAATCTTCTTCCATCCCCTACGAAGACATTGTCAGTGATTAAGTACCCAGAACCAAGAACTGTGAAACAACTACAGAGTTTCCTGGGGTTAACTGGATATTTTAGGAAGTTTATACCTGATTATGCCAAAATCGCCAGACCGCTAAGCGACTTGTTAAAGAAGAATCAAGACTTTCAATGTGGTGACGAACAGAAAAGAGCGTTTGAACACTTGAAGTCCGCTCTTGCACAGAAACCAGTCTTAGAAATTTAAAAACAAGGCTTGGAAACAGAGCTCCACACAGACGCAAGCAATACAGGTTATGGCGGAAGACAATAAACTACATCCTATTTACTTTATTAGTAAGAAAACAACTGAAGTAGAAAAGAAGTATTCTAGCTACGATCTTGAAGTATTGGCAATAGTTCAAGCCCTTAAGAAGTTTAGAATGTATCTACTTGGGTGCAAATTCAAAATCATTACTGATTGTTCAGCTTTCCAGAAGACGTTAAACAAGAAAGATATACCACCTCGAACAGCTAGATGGGCCATGTTACTAGAAGAATACGACTATGTCATCGTGCATCGACGAGGTATTGGTATGAAGCACGTAGACGCTCTAAACCGTTACCCAGTTGTGAACATAACAGCAGACGAAAACATGACGCTAACAAAACTAACGAATAAACAAGCTAAAGATGAGACAATAGTAGCAATCAAGGAAATTCTAAACGAAAAACCATACGGCAATTATCTGATTGTAAATAGTCTAGTCCATAAGCTTGAGAGGGGAATCGAATTGTTAATAGTACCAAAAGCTATGCAGAACGTAATAATACGAAAAGCACACGAGAAAGGACACTTCGCGGAAAAGAAAACCCGAGAGATAGTTAAAAGGGAATATTTTGTACCAAATTTAAAGATGAAAATAGCGAATACCATTCAGGCTTGCGTGCCTTGCATGCTGATGAACCGTAATGAAGGGAAAAAGGAAGGATTTTTACATCCATTGCATAAAGACCATATGCCCTTCAACACCTACCATGTTGATCACATAGGTCCTTTAGAATCAACATGCAAGATTTACAATCATATTTTAGTGGTCATTGATTCTTTCACTAAATTTGTTTGGCTTTATCCTACTAAGTCAACGACTACAAGAGAAGTGGTCAGTAAGTTACAGTCCCAGAAAAGGATTTTTGGAAATTCTTTAATGATTATATCAGATAGAGGAACAGCGTTTACATCATCCGAATTTCAAGATTATTGTAAAGAAGAAGGTATCAAACACGATAGAGTGACTACAGGATAATTATACCTGTGTTAGGCAAGCTATCCTTAGAAGATCCCACGAAATAGTATAAGTACGTCGATACCGTGCAACAGATTATAAATTCGTCTTATCCGCGTAGTATTGCTATAACTCCATTTGAATTACTGTTTGGAACGAAGATTCACATGAAAACAGACATAAACGTAAAGAGTCTGTTGGAAGAAGAACTGATCAAAGATTTTGAAAACGATAGAGAAGAGCTACGAGATGAAGCGAAGAAACAGATCAGAAAGATGCAGGCAGAAAACAAAAAGAATTACAATTTGAGAAGACGCACCCCTACGCGTGATCAAGTAAACGATCTTGTTGCTATAAAACGAACGCAATTCGGTGGTGGACAAAAACTAAAACCTAAATATATCGGACCGTACCGCGTAATAAAAGTGAAACCGCGAGATACCTACGACATGCAGAAAGAAAGTGCATGTGACGGACCTTTAAAGACTTTTACAACAGCCGAGTACATGAAGCCGTGGATCAGCAACCAGTCATCGGGGTCCGATGATTAGGCAGGAATGGCCTAGTGTAGCATAGGGATTTCAGTTGGCCTAAGGTGGCACTAGAACAAGTAACCAGAATAGGAAGTGTGAGGTTAAAAAGACAGACGTATTGTGGAGCGCGTAAATTAGTTGGAATTGTTAGAAGTGTAGTTAATTTAGTTTTACAAAGTGTAACATTATGTAAATAAAGATTGTAGTCAATTAGTGTTGCCGTTTAACTTTACAAACTGTTAAATTCCTACAATACTACCATCCCTCCCCCCGACATTGCTTCCGCATTATTTCAGAGGGGTGCGGGCCTCCCTTACCTACTGTCCATTCATGCAACATTCACCCTAAACTTAACTAAGTGAAATGCGGTCGCCTCAGCCAGGGTTCGACCATGCAGCCGATCGAGCCGCATTGCACTGTGACTTCGACTGACGCGCTGGTTCGCACTGCCCCGTCGAGATCCCTGGTAATTAATCTAACCTAACCTAATCTAATCTTTTTTTAATGACGTCCAGGGGCCAGGCGTATTCTCGCCTTTGGCCATCTGAGTGGCAATTTCGATATGCCAGGCTCTGGAACCGGTGTCCCATTACTTTGGAGCCGGGATCGTCGTGTGTACCATTAATAACATATTACATGACATTTACCGACACAAATAATTATGTATAAAGTAGTAGTTAGTTATTATACATTAATTTAGATACATTTGTTCAAGGAAGATGAGTGCTTCCGAGCAAAATATTTTGCGGTGTATGTGCTCTGTATGGATTATATACGTTGTACTCCATCTTTACTCGGATTATTTTCCAGCCATGTCTGCTTTCGGCGCCCAGTTTGCTTCGTTCTCCAGCATAGCTTCGATAATGTCGTCGGGTGTTATTTCCCTTCCCACCTTTCTTCTGTCTTCACTATGGAGTGAATCGAATATTCTACAATTGAAAAAGGTATGCTCTACATTGCCTCTTTCGTGATCGCAGAAGACGCACCCCTCTTCTACTGATTTCCCGATTTGCTTGTCCTGTGAGCAACTGCGTCAAGAAGAAACTCACTTCCCTGTGCTTCCTCTCCAGCCAAGGTTTCAAGTCTTACCAGTCTCTTCGCCCAGTTTGCTCGTCTCGTGTTCTCGTTCCATCTGCGTGCCCACTTGGTGTTCGTCTCTTCCGCAATTTCCTTTTTCCTGCTTTTACTTGCTCCATGGGTTTCATCCATGCTATCACCTCCAGAGCTTCCGTTGAGGAGGTTCGGTACGCGCAGGTCACTACGATCGTCAGCTTCCTTTGCTCCTAGTTTAACATGGTTCTGTTCTTGGCATATTTGGTTACGTTCTCCCAATACGGTGAAGTAAGCTACCGCGCTTAGCAATTTCGTTTTGCATTGTCTGGGATCTCCGGTTCTTGGTAGTAACCTGATCAGGGCTGCTGTCGCCTTTTCTACTTGTTGGGTGGTGTAGATGATGTGTTATCTCAGCGCTGCATTTCTCTCGAAAACAACACCCAGGTACTTCAAATTCTCTTTACTTCTCAGTGTGTTAACCTTCTAATTGGATTTCCTTTATCCTGCCTCCCCCGTACAGGATAACCATCTCCGTCTTGTTAAAAACCAGGGATAGTTTCTTTTTTCTTATTCCTTCTGTTATTCACTGCAGTGCTGTTTCGACGTTATATTTTAAGAAATGTGCCGTTTTTGGGGTTACTGGTATGGCTATGTCGTACGCATAGCAAAGAATTTGTACGCCTTCCGGCATCTCGGTTTTTACTACTTCGTCGAAGTTTACGCTCCATAACAACGGGCCTAAAATTGAGCCTTGTGGAACACGGCAGGTCATTTGATATTCCGTGTTTTCCTCAATTACTAGTACTCTATTTTTCAGGTAGCTACATATTATTCTTGTAAGGTAGCTAGGTAGTTTCTACTCTTTAATTCCTTTATAATTTCGCCCCACGTAGCCGAGTTGAAAGCGGTCTTCATATATAGCATTATAAGAAGGCATGGGCTCCTGTCTTCATAAGCTCTTTCTTTTATTCTATTAATTTGTACTTTATAACATTCATAGGGTCTATTGTGGATTTGCGTTTTCTGAATTCGTATTACTTTTCAGAAATATTTCCTCTCCCTTCTAGCTAGCATGTATCATCCTTTCCGGAGGTTTGCTATATACATCTAGTAGGCATATTGGTCTATACTTATTCATTTGTTGGCCTTCGCTGCTTTCCTTTTCAAAAAGATATACCTCGGCTGTCTTCCAAACGTCGGGAAAGATTCCATGGTTCAGAATACTGTTCATCATGGCAAGTGCTGTTTCCTTGTCAGCTTCTGTGGCTGTCTTAACAATTTCTACTGTTAAACCGTCAGGACTCGGAGCATTTTTTGTTCTCATTCTCATGGTGGCTTCTTCCATTTCCTCTACCCTGAAAAGGGGTATATATTCTACGTCGATGGTTTCCCAACTATTAATTTGAAGTGTTGGGAAGAGTTCTCCTATTATTTTTGCTGTTCTTTTTCCACTCAGCTCCACTCTTCGTCTAATGTTTAGTTCTACACAATAAAAATAAACTTAATTACCAGCGAGATTTTTCAAATTTTATATTTAGATTTTTAATTCGTTCCTCATAAATATATTGTTTAAAATTACCAGGTAGTAGATAAATAGAATATAATGGTGGTTTTAATATAGAAAACGGTTAAAAAAATGTATTTCCATTGCATATTTGATCTATTATTTTGTGGCCCAGATGTCCGACTGCCCAATCACCCATTGCCCATTTGCGGTCACCTAACTGCCCGTGTCCGACATAAAGAACACAAAATAAATTCTAAAAAAATAAACTCTCTTGATTTTAGGTTTTGAATCCAATGCATGTCTCAACAACAGATAATCGAACTGTTTTAAAGTAAGTTACAAATGATGTGTATAACATTAAATTGTAATAAGAACAAAGTCATAGATAACCCAATAATAATGAGATATAGAGAACCTACTAGAACTGACAGTGGAAGAGAAAGATTGGTCTAACTGTGTAAACGCCAAGAGCCATCACACAAACGAAAGATGAAGAAAAGAAACAAAAAAGTGACATTTCCAATACAGTATACAGGGTGATTCCTAAGTAAAGTCGAAAACTTCAGAGGTAATTCTTTAACTGATATTAAAACAAAAAAATAAAAATTTTCCCCAAAATGCTCATTTTCTAGATATACAGAATGAGAAGAGTGGACAATTCTGTTCCGCAAATCGTCCACAACTGGAGTTTTATACACTAGTAATTTGACATATCCCCAAAGCACACAATTCAGGGGATTCATATCTGGCGATCGCGGTGGCCATGGCCCTCTTCGATGTCTTCTCTTGGCTTATCCAATACGATCTATCCAGCGGTAGGGATAATGTATATTGAAATACTCCCTTGTGGCAATACTAAAATGTGTTGGAGCGCCATGATGCGTAAACCACATAGTATTTCTTGCTGTAATTGAATATTTTTCAATAACACAAGTAGCTCTTCCTCAAGAAAATGCAGATAAGAATCACAAGTTAGGGGTTCCGGTAAGAAATGTGGCCCAATGAGATTATCTCCAATAATACTAGCCCGTGCATAGAGAGAAAACTGATGGTGGATTCGGCTTTCCAGTATGGAATGCGGATTTTCTTCGCCTCACAGGTGATTGTTATGAAAATGTATAATCATATCCCTCCAAAAATTAGCTTCGCTTTTGGACAGTATTTCAGATAGAAAGTTTGCGTTTTCAGCAACAGCTTCAAGCAACCACTGACAGAACACATCTTGTGTAACAAGGCTGCACATGCTGAATATGGTACAGGTAGAGCTGGTAAAATTGCAAAAATTTCCATTTTATTTTGTGGCTTACATTTAACTGCTTCGCAACTTTTCTTGTACTTGGGAGAATTTTCCTCGCTTACAAAGGCCTTCTTCTTCTAGAAATTTAGGAAAAATGAAAAATGCATGTACACCAAGCCGCGATAGAAGCTCTGGAACAGAACAACACAGTCAACGAAAGAAAAGGAAACGTATATATGGTATTCCGGCAGAGCTATTGAAAAATGTCCCTTCAATGGTTTTAAAAATTTTAGCTGAAGGTTTGTTACAGGCCAAACGAACTTTCTCGTCGACCCCCAACAGGATAGGCGAAAAAAGGCCTACAGCTTAGCTCAGAGGAGTAGGGGTGGTTCACGGAAACCGCTTATGGGAGGGAAATCTTCCGAGTTGTGTACAGGGTAGGTCAAAATTAACGGGCGCCACCTTCCAAATCACAGCTGATTGCAAAAAAATACACAAAAAAAGATAAGGTAAATTTCAAGACAAATATAATTCTATTTCTTTTAAATTACTGACACATGATACAAAAAATATAACGATTACATTGAAAATGGTGATATTTATGGTTAATTAATATAAGATTTTGTTGGAGCGTTCGAACTGAAAAAGGCTCGCCGTCAGTGGTTTGCGATATTTAATTTCTTAGAACAGATCTACGCAGCCAGTGGCGTCGGAGTTTACAATTTATGAATACACTTTACAGTTAACCAAAAGAAGAAAGGACAACTGGCGACTGAAGGTCGCTTTACGTCGCATTTAAAAAAAAAGGTTCAGCACTTGAAACTTGAAAATTAAACTCGGAAAAAGTTTTCACCACACAATTAGAATTTCTCCTACCTTAGTGTTGTTCGGTAGGGAACAGAGAGGGGCACAACTGGGGTGTTCCTAAGATCTTCGGTAAGTGGGCAAAATTCGCTGGCACGCCCCTGAAGACTGGATCTAATGGAGATAACGCTACGGCAAGGACTTTTTCGATATCGAGAGAGAAGAAGAGACGGGAACTTCAGATGCCAAGATCTCCGCCGCTGTAAGGCAGGATCACCTGAAGCGGCTAAAAAAACAGGATTTCCACGGATTTGATAGCTTTTATCCGACACAAGTCGAGAGAACAATTTCACTGAATTGTCTTTACAAAAAGCTGACACTCTGCTAATATTCTTAATCCGACACAAGTCGAAAATTCTTTTGCCTAACGCAGAAAACGAAACTATAACTCAATTAGCAGAAACGCTGCTACACAACCCTGTATTGCAAAAAGGAAGCACGTCAGTTGTTATGTTCATTTTAAAATGTGCCGCTTTATATGAATTGATTTCTTAATTTGTCTGTCGCTTCGTCAGAATTAATAACGTTATTTTAATTGCAGTCTTATTTTTGGGTTACCATTTTTGTTTTGTCTTAAAAATTGAGTTATGGAAGGCCGGTTCCCTTAAACCTTGAAAGTTTCTTTTGTGAACTCGATTTCCGATCGAAAACAGTTCCAGGAATTTTTTTGGTAAACAGCGCTAGCTTGCAGGAAATCGTTGTAGGCCTCTCGGCAGTCGCACGTGTCTGTTTTCGTTGTAGAACTTTTACATAACGTTTCGTAATATGGTGCAATTTTTTGGGAGAGTGCAGATTCCCGTTGCGTTTTTACGTCAGTCGATCTTCCGCCTTTCTTGACTCCGGACCTTCCCAAAATTACATCTTTAGGGGAGGGCCGTAAATATATATCGAGTGCTGCAAGTGTCGGCTTGGGTTTTCGACGGGTATACCTGGTGTAATTTTCGTTTCGTTGTTTTACCATGGAGTTGTAAACAACACATCGACAATTGTCGGATATTAGTACGCTAGGAGTTTAAACCCAAACAAAAGGCAATTCTTTGTGAATTGGCCAATCGCCGTTCGGTGAATGAATTTCGAAACCCAGCGCCGGTCTTGTTGCTGTTAACTATCGTTCAACGATTAACAACCTGTCGTTCAACATATTTTCCTGCATTTGGAAATCAACCCTCCGGGAATAGTGCCTGCCTTCTCCGAACTTCAAGGTAAAGAACCAGTTTTTTTGTTGTGCAGTGTAAAAAGAAATCCTTTTTTATTGCCTCGTGCAAACTTGCAAAATTCCACGATATTGGACTTGTTTGTTTTATGCAACCTAAAAGCGATCTTCAATCGCCATTTAGTTATTGTTGATTGTAAAAGATATTAGTACTGTATTTTTCCTGTAAACTCTAGGCCATTGGCCACATAGATTCATTAAAATATCGTAAATATTGTGCGTCAACGGCGGCGAGTTTTGTGTTTTTTGGACGTTCAAATATCTGTAAACTCATAAAAATACCATTTCCTGTCTTTTTGTTTTGTATCGATATACCAATAATTTCATTATATGTGTTTTAAGTGTTACTGCCTCTTTTATTTTTGTGTACTCTGTATTTGTTTGTGTAAAAATTTTGCTAGCTCCAAATATATAGGAGGAGGCACAATAAAGGTAGGTTCCATTCCCGTAAGCTGTTGCCTTCTCGGCCTTCCACGAGGACCTACAAACAGCTGGATTTGGAAGGTGGCGCCCACTTATTTTGACTGGCCCTGTACACAACTAAAGATTTTCTCCCATAAGCGATTTTCACGAACTCCCTCTACTCCTCTGAGCTAAGCCCTAGGCCTTTTCCATCCATCTGGTTACGGGTCGTCGGAAAAGCTAGATTGGCCCGTAACACAGTTCACTCCCAAGGCATAGCGTCCACTCTTGCCCTTAATTTATTAACGGTCCCCGAGTTGGTATCGGGTGACCGGGCCGAGCGAAGGTGGAAAGTTGACTGAAGAGGAAACGTAACGCGAATATTGGCCAAAAATATTACACCACATTGCGAAATATGGTGCAATAGTTCTAGAACATATTAACATGTAAATTCCCAGAAAACGTCCAGAGCCAAGCGCGCAGACAAAACATTAATCGGCAATTCTGCATGATAACAAAAAAAAGGTTCGCTAAAACTGTATTTGGGAAATAACAATATAGTAATCGACTACAGAGCGGCAATTAAAATGAAACTTTAATTCAAATGAAGCGGCAAAATCAAATGAACATATTAGGTTTTAACTTTTGCATGCTTGATAATGAAGAGTTACCTAAAAAATTCTCTACACAAAAAAGGAAAAAAAACAGCATGTTCAAATAGGGGCATTAAGGAACTAACTGGAACTCTGTTGAGCGACTGTATGGAGGAATTATACCAACACGTTTAGAAAACGATATACAGTACTCCGATGAACAAAGTGGATTTAAGAGTGGGCAATCTTAGATCGCTAATATGTTTTGCTTGCAACAATTTATAGAAAAAATAATTATACATGGAAGGGAAACACATCTTTTCGTTGACCTAAAAAAGCTTACGGTAGTGTTCCAGTCGATCAACCATTTGAGGTTTTAGGAGAGAAAATTCCTAAAACGTAACAGAGCAATTTGAATTTTATACCACAATAACGAAAGTGTAGTGAAAGTAGGCAAGGCCTTTTAAGAATGATTTAGCGCCAATAAAGGTTTGTGCCAAGGCTGTAGTTTATGGCCAATATTATTTAAAATTTATCCGAAAAAGACATTAGAACGTTGAACCCAAAAGTACGAAAATATGGGCATCTCCATAGATAATTAGGTCTTATTAATAACAAGCGATGAAGACGATATTAATTACATGTTACGAAAATAAATAAAGAACTTAAAAAGTGGGAATTAGATATTAGTACTGACATAAGCCAATATCTGGCTACGAGCGGTGAAGGGCAAGACTGAGATTACAACAAGAAATAAAAAACTGGATCTGGTGGAGCGATCAACTGACAAAGAGGACAGAAAAAGTATTTTTATATCAGTATAACAACCTACGGTGCGGAAACTTAGACTACCAACAAAAGAAATAAAGCAAGAATACACGCTGTAGAAATGGATTGCCTAAAATGGAACTGTAGAATATCACGTCTTCAACATATTACAAATGCAGAAATAAAGAATCGAACGGAAATTGATAGGACAATATTAGACAACATTGGAAACAAGTAACTGATGTGTAGTGTGGTCAGTTCAGAAGACTGGCAGCGAATAGAAGGACCAAAAAGATTTTGGAAGTTGATTCCACAGGGAAGACGAAGAGAGGATGGCCTAGACTTATATGGACGAGAGGAAAAAATAGACTATAAAAGATAGACAGCTCAACGATGATCAGCGGAAAGATAGAGCAGAATGGGCCAGAGAATGAAAGAGACGACGACAGTCGAAAAGAAAATCCGCCAATGCACATTTACTTCGTTTCATATAAAATGCACCACCCATTAAAAATAAAGCTACGGGTTTTAAACTTTGCTAAAATAATGTTTCATTATTGCGTATGAAATGATCACGTTTTCATAAAAAAAGATTAACAATTATAAGAAAACAATAACAACAACAAAAACAAAATTAATAATGGGTAACATCGCCATGAACAGCAATGCAAGCATTTACTCGACGTGGCGTGCTTTCTATCAAGTGGTGTATGTTCTCCTCGGGTATCTCGTGCCATATAACCTCAAGCTGGTGTCTCAGTTCGTCTAAGTTGTTAGGAGCTCTTGCCAATAATCCTAGTCGCCGGCTCGTCATGTCCCAAATATGTTCGATCGGCGATAAGTCCGGTGATAAGTGATTGTTGCCATTGACACGCGGCGGTGAAGAGCTCGCATCAAGTCTACAGCAACAGAACTTGTTGTTTGAAAGTGGCCTCGTGTAGCCATTCTTCGAAGAAGTCGATCTTTACGAACATTGCTGCTGCGTGGAGGTCTACCAGCGGAAGGATGTCGCTAAATGCCTTCTTCTGACCAAGCAGACCATATTCGTGCAACTGTAGTGTGGTCCCGATTTATCCTTCTACCAATTTCACGCAAAGAAAGTCCAGCTTCTTTCATGCCGATAATTCGACCTCTATCAAATTCGGCAATGCAGTTAGAATTTCTACGTTGTTTTACTGGGGGCATTTTAAAACATTAATTCTGTCACAAAATGTAACAAAATCTCGAAACAACGAATTCATGTTTACTAGATATTTTTTTGTTTCTACGCAACAAGTTGACCAGAGACAGTAAACCAACACCACAACCACTTGATTTTTTTAATGGAAATAGTGATCATTTCATACGCAATAATAAAACATTATTTTAGCAAATTTTCAAACACGTAGCTTTATTTTTAATGGATGGTGCGTTTCATATGAAACTGAGCATATGTATATACAAAATCATTTTAGGTATTTAAACATTACATTTTGGTAGTCATTCGTTCTGTCACTGGTACTGAGTGCTTTACAGGAATTTGTAAGATAATTTCTTTTAAGAATGTTCTTGATAGCAGTAATTTAAAAATCTAATTTAAAGCAAGCTTCTTTTATTAAAAATGAAATAGGAAAATGCCGTTTAATTTAAAAATGTTTTTAAGTGAATACCAAATTGATTTGCTTCTTTATTTTAACTTATAGTTACATTTGAATACATCAAGTTTCACCATTTTTTCCAAAAAACTGGTTTTTATTTACGTTTACACTAGAAGATGCATTGCTAAAAATTAACGGATATTAAAAATTTAATAATAAAAAAGCAGACGGTGCAAATGACTTGTTAATTGTTTCTTGCCTTACTTCGTTGAAATTCATATTTATATTTTAATAATAATAGGCTCAATTTCAACAGGTTTATTTTTCGTGTTTTAATTTCAAAATTTTACATGTTATTTTGAAAAGCAATTAATGTTAAATTAACATTTGTAGTAGCTAAGGCAACAGCACACTGGATCTTGGTTTCGGACTTGGCTCAGGTCTTCTATTCCAAAACTTCCCATAGCGGGAAATTTATGAGCTCAATTTGCTTATTCATTAAAGATATATTCGTTAAAGTGTATTTGTGAACTTGAAAGGCCTCGAGTATATCCAATTTACGTTTATCATCACAGAAGTGTAAAAATGTTATTACATATATTATTTGATGTCAATGCATGATTGTGTTCTAATAAGTATTTAACGTAGTTAGATTTTTTTGGGCGTGTATATTTGTATGAGCGTATGTGTTTTTTGTATCTGGTATCAACATTTCTAATTGTCTGACCTATGTATATCTAATTACACTGTGAACAGTTTAATTGGTAAACATCCGAATTTAACAAATTGTTAGTTCTACCTTTTGCGTCGAATAAGGTGTTGAAAGTGTTTTCTGTTATTTTATAAATTACTTTAAATGTACTTGATTTGATTATAATTTTAGCAATTTTCTCCGATATGTTGCCAAAATGGGGAATTGAAATAGGTATATTTAACATTTTCAGAGTGGTCTTTTTAATATATACTTTGAATTGCTAATTTATAATCTTTCTTTTTGATTAGTATGTCTATATTGTATTCATTACTGTGTGAAATTTGTTTAATAATTGCAATCTCTTTGGTGTAATCACTGTTACTTAGGGGGAACTGTTAGAGCTCTATGTATCAATAACCTATAGGCTGCTAATTTATATGTTTTATAATGACATGAGTCCTGTGGTATTGTGATACATGTTGGGGTAGGTTTTCTATAAATAGAGTATTCGAGTTTGCTTTTGGAGTAAATTTTTAAGTTTACGTCTAAATAATTAAAACATCTGTTTTGTTCTATTTCTAATGTAAAGTTTATGTTTGAGTGTAGAGTAGTAATAAACGTTAAGAGATCACCAATAAACTCAAATGAACTATTAAAACATGCTCAAATGTCATCAACGTAACGGAATCAAAATATAATTTCGAAGATTGATTTGATTCAAAAATTCGATGTTCTAAATGTTCCATAAATATATTAGCTAAAAGTGGTGAAATTGGACTTCCCACTGGTAAACCGTTTTGAAGATAAATTTGATCATTAAAAATAAAATAATTTTGATTAATGCGTATTCGAATAATTGAATCAACTCATTTCGTTTTGTTAATTCACATTTTTGTTGATGAAAATATTATTTAACGAAGGAATACGCTCTTGAGAAGGTATTCGTGAAAAGATATTGATGATATGTAATGAAACTAGACAATAGAGCAGTACGTTATGAGTCAGGTGTTAAAAATGTTCTGCGGAATAAAACCCGAAATAATTAAATTCAAATGTGGGTATTTGTGCTGGAATAAAAAAACGTGAGTAAGGATTGGAGAAGAAAGTACAGAGGAAGTAAAACTTAAACGCGGCTTTAGGTCTGTATGATACGACATAGAATTTTGAAGACAATTTTGTGTAGAATTTTGTACTAAGTATTATTACAAAATTCTGTGTCGTGTCGAGGCGCAAACGAGCACTTTTTAGTGTTTATTAACAATCACAGAGGGCAGAGAAGAATGTATTTACCACGTGTTTACCCCACTTGCCGACACTCCACGCATTTTCTCTTATCTCGCTTGCATTCTTTATTCCTGCAGCTTGTTTGTCATGTAAAATAAATAAATAAAAGCGCTACGAACTTATACATTAACCTAATATTATAAAATCTTGTTAGAACTCTACTTTATCGACAGTCACATGACTATTTTGACAGTTTTCTCACAGATGTCACCGTAATTTGCACATCAGCCTCAACAAAGCCAAATATGCAAGAAAGAGTAAAAGAAGAAAGTGAAAGAATGGGTTTGAGTTTGAATATAGATAAGACAAAATATTTAGTAATCAACACAAATAAACCAAATGTTAGATTAACCAAACATGACAAAGAATTGGAAAGAGTAAGAAAGTTTTAAGTTCTAGGCTCATGCATGCACCAAAAATTGAAGAGTGTGCTAGAAATACAAGGAAGAATCGAAATGGCGAGAAATTGTTTTAATACAATGAGAAAAAAATATGCGATGAGAACCGTAACATACAAATAATATTGAGAACAATAAAATGTTACATATAGCCCATTTTATCACACAGCTGCGAGACATGAACGCTCAAGGAAAATATTATTCAAAAAATAGAAGTTTTCGAAATGTTAATGTTAAGAAGAATACTAAAAATCTCCTGGATAGACCGTGTTACAAATAACCAAGTTCTAGAAAGAATAGGAACTATAAGAGAACTCCTTCAAACGACAAAAAAAAAAAGAAAAGTGGGACACATTCAAAGACATAATAGGTACGAGTTGCTACAGAAGATTATGACAGGGAAGATAGAAGGAAAAGGGGGAAAGTTGGCTGGTGGAGACCGAGGTGACTAGAACGAGCACACTATTTGAATTGGCAAAAAACCGCAACCGATATCCAAAGATTCATTAATTGAAGAAGCACTGGGAGAAGAAACGGGGTTTACTTTGAATTCGCAAGATAGCTGTAAGTGTTTCTTATTACACATTAGTTAGTTACATATAAACACAACCAAATGCACTAATAATAATTCAGAAAACATCCATAATAAATCTCCAAATTATGAGGTTATGTTTTAACAGGTTCCCTGTCCATATGTTACTACAGTATGCATCTGTATATATCCCCCATAAGAATTGTTCATATACCGTATATGGTACATTGGACACGGTACCATTTTTTTTTTGCACGACGCCCCATGACTAATATAGGTAATACACAAATTCAGACTTGCATTTCAACATGTGCAATTTGCATTCAGTATTATAGTGGATTATTGTGTAAATGCATGTCAGTGTAGTAATATATTCTGACTATAGTTCATGTTTATTTGTTTATTTTTGCAATACTTGTATACTACAATGTGGAATAATAAAAGATCACTAACAGATGCAGAACTACAAGCTGAAATTGACGAAATGAGTGATAGTGCTAGTGAAGAATTTGATGATGATATTGGAGATCCAAATTACTCTTCTGAAGATTACCTTCGAGTGATGAAAAGAGCGAAGGTAGTGATAGTTCTGAAGTCATTGAAGAATCCACCAATGCTGACACATCCAATTTGGTTTACTAAAGTTATGAATATTGCACGCTTACTTTTTGCTGGTCAGTCAGGCTGCCAACAGAATATCTAACCAGAAAACCAGGAGATTCAACCAGTTGGTGTTTTTAAAACAATAATTATTGTTAATTATAATTAACCATGATATTATCGATCTAATGGTTTTGGAAACTAACAGATATGCAAAGTAGCTTTTACAATCTAGTAGGCAATCTCGCTCTAATCGTATGTCACGCTGGAAAGATATATATAGGGACGAAATGGAACGATTTATCGGTAAGTGTATTTTATCTTTATTCAACTGCAAAATAAGTAAAAATAAAAAAAAATAAATTTCACAGGTTTACTTCTCTTGATGGGTCTATTGTAATTTCCTTCAATAGAGAGCTATTGGAAACAAGACATACTACCATCCTGTTTTTCATCGTGGTTCCATTAGTCGCAATAGATTTGTGTTGTTATTGAAGTGTTGGCATTTTTGCAATAATGAACAAGAACATGAAAGTAGGAACTACAAGATGCAGCCTTTGATTGGCGCAATTCTAAAGTCAGCCCAAAGTCTGTATTGACCTGCAGATACTATTGTTGTAGATGAAACCATGGTACCTTTTAGAGGTAGACTAAGTTTCAGGCAGTACAATCCAACAAAAGCAAGTAGATATGGCATTAAGCTTTTCAAAGTATGCACTCCTCAAGGATTTATCTATTTATTGCCGACATACCAAAATACTGCCAGAAGTAGACCTTCCAGGATCCATAGTTATTAGTCTTAGCAAAGACCTTCTAGACGAAGGGAGACTGATAATTACAGATAATTACTACACCATTACTACTACACATTACCCGGTCCTCCAGGTCGGGGGTTGGAGCGATGGGCTAGTAACCCATTCTCCGGAAAATTTCTCCTAGAGAAAAACCGCTAAAAATCCTAAGTTGAAGCCTCGGATATCGGACGGAAATAAACGGAGACGACATTGCTTAAGTAAAAGGTATATGAGTTATGGAACGTGGAATGTACAAGGTCTTGCTACAAAAAAAATCTGAAGAATCCCAAGAACTAGAAAAATCGAAATTAGACATAGTTATACTGACAGAGACAAAAAAAGAAAGGGAGAGGAGTAGAAGAACTAAATAATTACATCCACATATACAGTGGCGTGGAAAAATACTGTAGAGCGAAGAAAGGTGTGTCCATCGCAATAAACAAAAAACTGAAATCTAGTTTAAAGAAATGGCACTGTGTAAATGAACATATCATAGTTGTAAGTTGAAATGAATATTAAGACATTTGATATTGTTATTGTAGCCGCCTACTCTCCCACTGATGGGGAAACAGACTTGCAGAGGACGGACTTCTACGATAATCTGACAACACTTTTAGATAAAGTGAGTAATCGAAAGGAACTATTCTTAGTGGGCGACTTCAATGGAAGAGTCGATAGGCAAGAAAATAGTAAAATAGTAGGTAACTTTGGGGAGGAAGTAATTAATAACAACGGAGAAAGATTAATTGAACTCTGTGAACAATATAATCTAGAAATATGGAACGGGTTCTTCAAACATAAGGAAATACACAAGTTCACCTGGATACAACCAACACGACAATTAAAATCTATCATCGACTTTGTAATCGAAAAACAGAACAGCATCATTAAAATAGAAGATACCCGAGTATACAGAGAAGCAGAATGTGGTTCAGACCATTTCCTACTCAGGGCTAAGCTGTATTTTCCATTTTCTAAGTTTCAGCCAAAATCAGATAAAGGAAAAGATACAGGAAACGCCCTTCCCAGGAACCAACTGGATTTGCTACAAGACCCGTCGCGTCGGTCCTATTCTTATAATATAAGCTTAGACTAAGCAAAAAGCTAAATGAAGCATACGAAACCTCGCCAAAAACTATGTATAACGGTATAGCCAAAGTGATACACAAAGCTGCATATGAAAGTCTGGGTACGAAGGAACCTCATCAAAGAAGAAGAAGAGACTTTTGGTAGAATGACGACATAGCTAAGGAAGTAAGTGAGAAAAAGAAAGCATACGAAAAATGGTTGACGACTCATGACACCGAAGATAGAAAATATTATTCAAGACTTAGCAGGGAAGTGAAGAAAAGAATAATAAAATGTAAAAATGAAACTTGGGACAGAAAGTGTGAAGAGATCAGTAGTTACATTGGTAGTACCAAATCAAGAGAAGCGTGGAAGCTAGTACGCAGTCTTAGAACTAACGAGAAATGCAACACGAATCTACATAATTGATTAACGAGGGCATGTGAAAACAATACTATGAAACATTATTAAGAGAAGATAGGATAGAATTTAAAAATAATCAAACCTACCTGAATCCCAGTGAAAATTATGTAGAGGAGATAATATCGGACGAAGTTCAAATAGTGGTCAAACAACTAAAAAACGGAAAAACGCCAGGACCAGGAGGGGTAAATGCAGAACTAATAAAGGCTGCGCCAACCACTTTCTTCAAATTACTCACAAAACTTTACAATTCTTGTTTATTCGGTAATGAAATGCCAAGTGACTTTAAGAAAGGGGTTATTACCAATATATACAAAAAAAGGAGGTAAGGATGATTGCACTAATTATCGAGGGAAAACTGTCCTGTCCTATATAGGTCGAATTTATGGGAAGATCTTAAAGTGCAGATTAGAAACAGATATAGAGGAAGTAGAGGAACAAAATGGTTTCCGAGGAGGCCGATCCTGCGTTGATAACATCTTCAGCATACAACAAGTGACAGACATAGATTAGCGCATAACCTCGAAACACATCTAGTATATATTAATTTACATACAGCTTACGATGGTGTACCACTCTAAAAACTTTGGCAAGCTATGAAAGAACAAAAATAAAAAACACATACATACAAGCTATAAAACAACTTTACACAAATAATATCAGTTCAGTCAAAGTTGGTAAACTACTAACATCTGAATTTGAAGTCAGTAAGGGGTTAAGACAAGGATGCTGCGTAGCCTCCACACTTTTCAAAATGTATCTCAACGAAGTGCTCAAAGAGTGGCGAATAAAGTGTGCAAATATGGGGATTAAAATAAATAACGAGATGCTATTCTCCTTGCTGACCAGGTCATGTTTGCAGAAGACGAAGACGACGCCTCATATATGTTAAGAAAACTTGATGAGGAGTATAGGAATTGGGACCTACAAATAAACTACAAGAAAACTGAATATATGGTCGTAAGAGGAAGAGGCAGAGATTTGGTGATGGAAAATGGAACTGTGGTAAAATGCTGTCAAAGCTACAAGTATTTAGGTGCTATAATATCGAGTAAAGGTGGAAGCGAGGAGGAAATTAAACACAGGATGGGAAAAGGTAGAATAGCAATTCGACAGTTACACCCGATAATATGGAGCAAAAATACAAATAAAAACGTGAAAAAGAAACTATATAAGACAGTAGTGGAAAGTATAGCAACCTATAGCGCAGATATGTGGGAAGTAAGCGAAAGAAACAGAAAGTAGTTAAAGGTGATGGAAATGGGATTCTGGCGACGTGGCTGTGGTGTGACAATAATGGACAGACTTTCGAAACGAAATGGAAATATCTATACATATAATCGATGCGATTGAAAATAAACAATTAAACTGGTATGGCCATATGAGAAGCATGGATGCGTAAAGATGGCCTCAGAAGATATGGCATTGGAATCCCTCACAAAGGAGAAGAAGAGGAAGACCAAAACTGTCACGGAATGATGATATTCAACAAGCCATGAGTAGCAGAGACCTACAAGAAAACGAATGGCAAAACAGACGGAGGTGGAAACAAGGATGCGAGAAACGCCAGACGGTGTAACCCCACTCGCATTTATATATATATATATATATATTGTTGTGATATAATAATGGGGGGGGGGGGGCTTAAATGCTAATTGTGATTCACGTTTGTATCGCCGTCAGGGCAAGACATGTTTCCGTGACAAAATAATATCTTTCCCCGGCGATCAAGGAGTACGAAATTTTTTTAAATCGGAAAGGATTATTGTTTTTTTCTGGTTGTTGATAAAAATGTCATAAAAACTGTAAAATTAAAAAGGCAGAATATACCATCGATAAGATAAAATAGCACGGAATGCAAAACCAGCCTGGAGGGAAGGTGTGCAGTGTGTATACTTGTGGAGTAACAGTCCAGGAGCGTTTTTGCATGCCTAACATCTCTGAAAAGGTTGGTGCTGTTTAAAAAAGAACTAATTTCGGTGACAGTAAAGCTTAATAAAAATTTG
>JABXWE010015004.1:0-43199 GCA_014611495.1 Limonius californicus | reverse complement strand
TGCTGGCTTAACAAGAACAAATATTGTTTGACCTAAGCTTCAATACAGAGGGCAAACGTGTCAATCACAACCTTAGCAAGTTAAAGGTTTGTAAGCAAATTGTGCTAAGTTTTAATGCAAAGTGAAATTTTTACTTTGTTTATAATTGATACTTCTGCTTGCTGGCTTAACAAGAACAAATATTGTTTGACCTAAGCTTCAATACAGAGGGCAAACGTGTCAATCACAACCTTAGCAAGTTAAAGGTTTGTAAGCAAATTGTGCTAAGTTTTAATGCAAAGTGAAATTTTTACTTTGTTTATAATTGATACTTCTGCTTGCTGGCTTAACAAGAACAAATATTGTTTGACCTAAGCTTCAATACAGAGGGCAAACGTGTCAATCACAACCTTAGCAAGTTAAAGGTTTGTAAGCAAATTGTGCTAAGTTTTAATGCAAAGTGAAATTTTTACTTTGTTTATAATTGATACTTCTGCTTGCTGGCTTAACAAGAACAAATATTGTTTGACCTAAGCTTCAATACAGAGGGCAAACGTGTCAATCACAACCTTAGCAAGTTAAAGGTTTGTAAGCAAATTGTGCTAAGTTTTAATGCAAAGTGAAATTTTTACTTTGTTTATAATTGATACTTCTGCTTGCTGGCTTAACAAGAACAAATATTGTTTGACCTAAGCTTCAATACAGAGGGCAAACGTGTCAATCACAACCTTAGCAAGTTAAAGGTTTGTAAGCAAATTGTGCTAAGTTTTAATGCAAAGTGAAATTTTTACTTTGTTTATAATTGATACTTCTGCTTGCTGGCTTAACAAGAACAAATATTGTTTGACCTAAGCTTCAATACAGAGGGCAAACGTGTCAATCACAACCTTAGCAAGTTAAAGGTTTGCAAGCAAATTGTGCCAAGTTTTAATGCCAATTGTAATTTTTCCATTGTTAAAAATATAATTGATATTTCTGCTTGCTGGCTTAACAAGAACAAATATTGTTTCACCTAAGCTTTAATGAAGAGGCCAAACGTGTCAATGACAATCTTAACAAGTTAACCTTTTTTCCTAAGCAAATTGTGCCAAGTGTAATTTTTCCATTGTTAAAAGTATAATTGATACTTCTGGTTGCTGGCTTAACAAGAACAAATATTGTATGACCTAAGCTTTAATACAGAGGGCAAACGTGTCAATCACAATCTTAGCAAGTTAAAGGTTTGTAAGCAAATTGTGCCTAGTTTTAATGCCAAGTGAAATTTTTCCATTGTTAAAAGTATAATTGATATTTCTGCTTGCTGGCTTAACAAGAACAAATATTGTTTGGCCTAAGCTTCAATACAGAGGGCAAACGTGTCAATCACAATCTTAGCCAGTTAAAGGTTTGTAAGCAAATTGTGCCTAGTTTCTATTCCAAGAGAAATTTTTCCATTCTTTAAAGTATAATTCATACTTCTGCTTGCTGGCTTAACCAAAAAAATCTTGTATGACCTAAGCTGCTATACAGGGGGTAAAAGTGTCAGTCACAATCTTAAGAAGTTAAGCTTCTGGAACGTAGTTGCGCCAATTTTTCTTCTAGTTACTATAAGATACATAATTAAACATTTGCAACTGTTTGACCATGACACTTGCCCTTATTTCATGTAGAACTTTACCTGTTCACCTGTCCATAAAATCAATTTCAGAAATGGTACGATTAACGCTTAACACTTCACAGAGAACAAACTGGCCGCCAAGCCGAAACTAAATTTGCCGCAACACGATTCTCCGCCAAATATGCAATAGTCTGTATGGAACCGTAAAATTATTTCACGTTTATCTTAATATTGTTGCTGTCATACATCCATATTAGTAATTTTATTTAAATCTGGTAACCCGTTTCCCCATAACGATGTATTGAACCTGAAATGTTCACAAAATTTCCAATTGTTTTCCATCTGGCTTATATACAGTAAAAAAAAAGATTAAAACACGTCGCCTGGGATTGCATATATATCTAATGATATACTCTATAGAGGTTGTTTTGAATTATAGGAATTATGAAAAGAACAATGAAACATGGCTAACTAAATGTGAAGAGATTGAAAGATATATGGGAGGCACCAAAAATACAGAGTCGTGGAAATTCATAAAGAGCTTGCGAAAAAATGAAAAAAGTAAAGTTAATATTCAGTCCATAGCAGAAGAAAGGTGGATTGAATACTATAGCAAACTGTTTAAAGAAGACCAAGAAAATCTGCCTGAAGATGAAGATGAGAATAGATATATAATAAATCAAGAGCAGATAGATATCATTACACCTGAAGAAATAAGGATAATCATCAAGACATTTAAAAATGGTAAAGCTCCTGGACCAGGCGAAATCTATATGGAATTATTAAAAAATGCACCAGAACAACTATACTAACATTTATCCCGACTGTTCAATATGTGTTTAAATGGATGC
The DNA here is from genome assembly GCA_014611495.1 of Limonius californicus. Taxonomy (NCBI): domain Eukaryota; kingdom Metazoa; phylum Arthropoda; class Insecta; order Coleoptera; family Elateridae; genus Limonius; species Limonius californicus. The sequence continues at coordinate 40,772 of JABXWE010015004.1, read as the reverse complement.
TCACTTCCGGAAGACTGAAAACGGAATATATTACAAACCTACATAAATAGGGAAGTAAAGAAGAATGTTCAAATTACAGAGCTATCATAGTATTAATTTCAATTAGAAGAGTATACGCAAAAACCTTAAAACCACGTATAGAAGACAAGTTAAAAGAAGATGAAGATCAGTCTGTATTTAGAGTGCAGATAACACCTTTACGTTACGTCAACTAGTAGACAAGAGGCTTGCATGTTGCCTGCAGACCCATTTGGTGTTCATCGATATACGTAAAGCATATGACAGCGTACCTCAAAAGAAAAAGTGGGAGACAATGCAAACGGAAAACATACCGACGACATACATAAATGCTGTAAGAACTAACCGACATGAAATACAAGATAAAAACGGTGGCAAAGATTTCAAAACAGTTCTGTGCCGTCTCAGAAGGTTTAAGACAAGGGCGCTGTTTACCACCGACATTATTTAAGATATATGCACATAAAACAAGCGAAATTGGGAACGGTATTGTAGAAATATGGGAATAGAAAAGGATGATGATTTCATCTATACACTGCGTTACGCAGAAGACCAGGTTATATGCGCAGAAGATGACATTGACAAGAGGTATATGTTACAAAAGTTAAACCAAGAATACGACAAATTTGGGCTTCAGGTCAACATCGACAAGACACAATATTAGGTAGTAGGTGGTAAAGCTGAAGATTTGGTCTTTGAGGATAGCATAATAAAAAGCTTGGAACAGCATACATACCTAGGCACAAAATTTACAAATTTAGGGGGTAGAGGAGAATAAACTTAACAAAGACTGTTGTTAGACAATTGCACCCTATAATATGGGGAAACAGTCTATCAATAGAAACAAAAAAAAAACAATATACAATACAATTATCCAAAGTATAGCGACGTATAATGCAGAGGCACGGGAAGTTACAAAAGGACAAGCTAAAACAATTAACGCTGCTGAAATGGAATACTGAAGACGCAGCTGTAGTTTACCAAAGATGTACCAGGTTCCAAATGTTGAGATCAGAAGAAGGATGCAAGTAAAGGAAACCTTGGTAGAAACAATAGAACGGAAAAGACTGAAATGCTACGATCACTTAAAAGAATGCCAGATGAAAAGTGGCGAAAGAAGATACTAGAATGGATCCCAAATCGAAGAAGGAAGCGAGAGCGACCAAGAACAATATGGATGCAAAGCGTAACAGATGCTATGGAAGAAAGGGGACTAAATGAAGAAGACTGGAGGGACTAAAATGTATGGAAACAGGCATGCGGGAAACGTCAATAATGATGTATTGAATTATTTGAAAATGAATGAAAATTACCTTTTTGGGAAAGAGGGGAGTTTATTTCATATACTGATGAAACGTGTCGCTACGAATGGTACCTGGTGGCGAATTGTGCTATGGCGGCGGATGGTGGTCTGCGAATAGAGATCAGCAAAGTGTACGAGACGAACTGTACCCAACCCATTAATTTCTGGATTAATTTCGTACTTTGTAAACATTTCTAGGACTTTTAAACAAAAACTGGTTGCCTAAACGTTTCGTATTCTTCTTTCCTCTACGTGTTTTAGGATTTCTCCCATTTATTCTACGGGCGACGATACCCAACTCTCTTTGCATCTCTTTGGGGGTCTTCCTACTGGTCCTCTTCCTAGGGGTTTTTCGTCTCTGCTTATTTCAACCAATCTCTCGTCTGACATTCTGGATATGTTCGTTAAATCCCTTCTTTCGTTCTTTGGATCATTTGACGACATCCTGAATTTTGCACTCATTTGTTATAGATAAATTCGTTTTCCGGTCGTGTAAGGTGACTCCTTGGATTGAGCGTAGTGTTTTCATTTCAACTGTCCTCGTTTGTTTGTTTTGTCTTTTTGGTTTCGGCATGTGTCTCTACGGCGTATGTTAGCACTAAAAGCACTATGGAAATTTTTAATTTGCTTTCAGTCTGAATGTACTTGTTCCTCCATATGGTTTGTCTTATGCAAGCTGATATTTTTAATGCTTTCTTGGCTTGCATTTGTAGTTCTCTTAATAGATTGCGATCATTTGATATCTCTATCCCCATATAGGTAAAACTTATTACCTGTTGTATGATTTTGTTTTCCAACTCTAAGTTGCAACGCAGAGGTTGTTTGGATACTACTAGTTCTTTGTCTTTTCTGTTGATATTTCCATATTATATTGTTTTGGAGTTATAATAAATCTGCGTAGTAAACTTTAGAAATTACCTTCATTGGTGGCTAGTAGCACCGCGTCGTCTGCATAACACAATATACTTATATTTTTGTTTCCCATTTTATAGTCTTCCATACTCCGTACTTCCTTTATTATTTGATCCATAATAACGTTAAAAAGAAACGGACTTAAAGAATCTCCCTGTCTTGCATCTTGTGCAACATTTATTTCCTCTGTCCATATGTTATTTGATTTTACAATAGTTTGGTTCTGGGTATTAATATCTTTGATGGTTTGTATTAATTTTTCTGGTACATCATGTTTGTGTTTTGTGCCATTACGCAAATATGATCAAATCGTAGACAACGTAATGCTTGAAGTTCCATTTTAAGGTTAGATGGCACCTGGGATTTATTAAATATTTTGCAGAAATAAGTACTTTTAACAAACTGTTCATCAATGATGAGTTATTTCATACAGATCTCGAATGAAATCAGTTCGGTGGGGACTGTCATATTAAGGTGAATGCCATCAAAACCATGTTGTAAAATGTACAGGAACCTTCAAAAAAACTGACTATTACTGAGTAAGAAATTAAATGCTAGCAATCATTTAATTTCTTATTTCTTTAAAGAGTAGTAGGTATTTGGAGATGTAAAGGAAAACTGCAGAATTTATAGACAGTTGGACAGACATATAGATATGGCCAGTGCCAAAACGTGCTTTTGTGATGAACAATTTTTGGAAAACAATTCAGTTTTTGAAGTGCAACTTTTGTCTCGAATAGAATTTAATGTTCGCAATGATCCTACGCGTAATACCATTGCAACTTGCGTTAGAAAATGGCAAAACGTGGATTAATTTCAGGTGGAAAGTCAACTGGAGTGCCTCGGTCTGCGTGTAATTCGGAAGATTAATAGAGAATTACACATGCAATTCTTCGAAGTCCTAAATGATCTGTTGGTCTGTATTAAATATACCGGAACCAAGTACACAACGAATGGTGAAGTAAATATAGTGTCATCCTTACAATATTTCAAGTATATAGATATTTACCGAACAAGCCAAACAAAATTGAATTTTGCGAACAATTTTAACGAATAAGAAATGATAATCCACATGTGGATAATCGGGCCATAATTTTTAAGGCGAATTTGAAACAGTAACCGCGACATCTCATAAATAATTCACATATGTTTTAAGCCTTCTTTTGCCACGAATTGGAGAAGTGTATTGGTTCCAGCATGATGGTTCAACAAGTCATATAGGAAGGATTTGTATACACCTCTTACGGGAAGAGTTTCCACATCGTCTGATTTGTTGTAATGACGGTTTGCATTGGCCAGTGGGATTCCCCGACATTACTGTTGCAGATTCTTTTTTTGAGCTACCGAAGAAGGAAAGTATACATTGTAAACCCAAAAAAATTGATGAACTTAAAAACAAATATAGCGCAGAAATTCAAACTATGCTAGATATGACAATAAAATATTAAATAGGAAACACAATAATTACCTAGTCCTTTTAGAAAGTAAAAGTCATAAAGAATTTATGAGATATAGAGGAAGAGATACAATCAACACCAATAATTTCAATGAAAACATGAAAGATTTGTAAAATCTCACAATGAGCAACATTACTGGTACCAAAATATCAGTAGAATAGAAGGATACATTTTACAACACAGATACTATGTAGATTTTTGTCAACAAGATAGAAGGATTGGAGATGCCACTGTAAGTCCTTAAAGATGAATTATTCTTCCTCAAGGTGAGAAATGCATTTGGTTAAAGGTGAAACCAACTGTAGTAACCTCTTTGCTTAACAGGTGGCAAATAACAATATGCATTTTTATGTACAAGATTTCGCGTTCGTGTTTAACCCCGAGTCGCTGTTTCACTCTCCCTGTTTAGAAGTTCTTTCCCGTTATAGGTTGATATTATCAGATTACACTATTATTAGCGCAGTTGCCGTGATTTATAAGGGTTAAATATCATGTTTTTATTGTGCCTTATTATTGCCAATTCAATATGATGTATGATAAATTTTGTTATCCATCCGTTTGACATTTGCGCATCATTTTCGGACCTTCCTTGTTTAAATTATTGGGTAGTTTATTGCATTTATTATTTTTTACAGTCGATTTTCCTTTTAATAACGTTTACCATAATTACATTTTCTCCTTACCATTATCTGCTCTATATATACAACGTGGAAATGAAATTCCAATATAAAATGAAAATTTGATATTTCTTGTTCTTTCAGTGTCTTTCCCGATTCAGGCGTTGACAGCAATCATATCAATTAGGGCATGATATTCTTCTCGGTCATTAGTTGTTTTCTGTTATATGTATTTAAACTGCCAAGTAAAATGAATACTAACCGCTTGACTAAGATTAACGTGTTAGTTAAGCGGTTAGTCATCTACTAGCGGTGAAATTAATGATTGAAAAGTGTAATAACTATGAACAGGCGTGCGGTATAATCGAAACATTTGCCACACAACAAGCACCATAAAATTGTAGAATTGCATATAGCATATATAGCATACCAATCTAGACACAAATAAATTAAATAATTTTAAGAAAAGGCGCGAGCCAAATCTATTTACCGTGGCTTTGCCACATGTGTTCAAAGAGATAGATTGGTCAGAAAACGGAAGAAATACCAATGGAAAACAGTTAAGCCATGTATGGTATGTAGATGATATATTTGTAATAGTCAAACCTATAGAAGAATGATTTAAATATTAAAAAGAAGTAAACGAAGAATTGAAACAGTTCGTCCAAGTCTGAATATTAACAAGTCTATAGTAATATCTGAAGATTTTAGTGTACAGCTACAAAGTAAAAAACATGAGAAAAGTTGCAGAATACATTCAATTCGGAAAGAAGAAAACCCAACGATCATAAAAAGTGAGAATAAATCAATTATGGGTGACCTAGTTTCCTACTAAAATATATTAAAGGTTTCATGGAGCTGCAATTGTACTATGATGGAGTGAAGTATGAACAACTTAAAAACAATGGAATTAATAATACTGATAATAATGTTAATAGATACAAGAATTAATACATGGATACAACAAATAACAAAAGTGACTGATGTAGCAGAGAAGGCTGCGAACAAAAATTGGATGCAGGCACGTGGAAGGAAGATACCCAAGCCGAGAGAATTCGTATTAGTCTGGCGATCTTACACATTCAAAGGTCCAAGAAGAAGATCTCATATGCTATGCGTGCAAAAGAAACCGTAAACGTATGTGGGGGCAGATAGCAGATAACGATGCAGACAATTTGAAGCTAGAAGTTTAGCGAACTACTTCCAATTGAAACTTATTACTACTATTTTTAATGTTATTAATTATATACCTATATAAATAAGTTTCGCTAATGCCGATCACATTCCAGATTATCTGTTCTATCTCTTTGCTTAGTCCATTCATTCTTATTCGCGTTAACAGAGATATTATATTGCGCGTATGTCGTGTTCCACCTATTCGGATGGTCTAATCTAACCCGGAAATATGATAGATGACAGAAAAATGGATGTTGAAGACGAGAAACCAGAAGAAATGACGAGTGGTAACGAACAGGCACAAGCTCAAGACGAGATAAATCCACCCACCATAGAAGAAATGAGAAAAACTCTCCATAAATTGAAAAATATCAAAAGACCAGGGGAGAATGGAATTAAAGGAGAGATGGAGACAGGTACAAAAATATTTGCAATCCTCATACAAGGCAAAATCAGTGTATAGGCGGAGAAGACTATAGGGGACTACCAGTGCGGCTTCAGAACTACCAGATCCGTCATAGTTTAAATATTTGTCATGAAGTAAACCCAACTGAATTGCTACAAACACAGAATGGTACTGTACACAATGTTCATTGACTTTAATCAAGCATACGACTCGATAAACAGAGAAAAACTATACAAAGCTATGGAAGAATTGGTCATACCGCATAAGGTAAAACACATAACAAAAATGACACTGAAGAATGCAGAGAATGTAGTTAGAATACAAGGTACAACATCGCCGCCGGTCCGAATAGGAAACGGTCTGAGACAAGGGGACCCATTGTCTGCACTACTATTTAATGTGAACCAAGAAAGAACCATAAGATATGGTGGAATAAACAGGATCGGAGGTATACATAATGCAAAATTAGCAGTGCATAGCTTATTCGGATGACCTAACAGTAATAGCCAGATCTCAAAAGGAATTAAGAAGAATAATACGAAAACTACGCCAAGAAGCAAATAAAATGAGACTAAGAATAAATCAAGGAAAATTAAAATTCATGGAAATGGGTGGAACAACTCCAGAGGCAGAAGAAGCAAATCTAATAGAAAAATCGGGCACAACATTAAACAGAAATTTAAGAAGGTTTACAGTATTGTATATCGCGGGTAGTTAACAACTTATAACGGAAACGCTTGAAAGAAAATCGATGCAAGAATAGCGTAAGCAAATAAAAGTTCAGGTAGCTTAATGACAGTGATGACCAAAATACGAATATATACAACAGTACTTACAGCGGCAGTGACTTACGCAAGTGAAACATGGGCTTTTTAACAGAAGAAAACAAGAAAAAATAGAAAGATGGGAAAGAGAAGTGTTGAAAAGGAACATGGTCGCTCCGTAACCGATTACTATCTTATTCTCTCCCGAATACAGAGTAATAGACAATTTTTGGTTATTCTAGAGAAATGCCGATGAATATCTTGTCTACGCGCTTGACTGCGAACGTTTGCTGGAAATTTTCTGTCCTTAAGGGAGCCCTACGTGTTAATTTGTTCGAGAATTTTTGCAACATATTTTGTGATATGGTCAAATACTTTAAGCTGCTGCATATTGGCGTTGCGCTTTTTTGAGAGCCGACTTAAGATCTCCTTTCGACCCGGTTCCTTGCTAAGATCTCAGCACCGACGACAAGTAATACGGGGGGCGGCTTGAGTTTCGATGGGTCCATTGCGTGCATTTTCGTATGGCTGTTATCACAGTAGTGTGAACAGACCATCGAGAAGTGTCGGATTTAAGAAATGCGCTGGATTTAACCTTTGAAACGCAATTCACTGCAAATTTGCTTATCGCTTTTGCTGATTAATATCGAACCCCTTTTCTGACCCTCTGGAGGTGCTACTTAAGCGTTTCTTATGAACCACTCCCTAGTCCGCTGAGCTAAGTCGAAGGCACTTCCATCTTTCCTGATGCGGTCTGACGAAATAGCTCGTTTGGCTCGTAACAAGAATATATGGCGGAAAAATGTAGTAAAAATATGGGAGAGAAAAACTACCGAAGAGGTACTAAAGGTATATGGAGAGCCAAGTATAACACAAGTAGTTAAAGCACAACGAATACGATGACTAGGGCACGTGTAGAGACTCCCAAAAGGAAGAACAACGACGTTTATGCTACGAGCAGGGTTGATAGGAAGAAAAGGAGAGGGAGACCGAGAAGAAGGGGGCTAGATGCAGTAACTAGAGACTTAAAGGGATTAGGACGAAAATGGCAAATGATACGCTGGATTTAACCCTTGAAACGCAATTCATTGCTAATTTGCTTATCGCTTTTACTGATTAATATCGAACCCCTTTTCTGACCCTCTGGATGTGCTTCTTAAGCGTTTCTTATGAACCACTCCCTAGTTCGCTGAGCTAAGTCACTTTCATGTTTCCTGATGCGGTCCGACGAAAAAGCTCGTTTGGCTCGTAACAAGGATATATGGCGGAAAAATGTAGTAAAAATATGGGAGAGAAAAACTGCCGAAGATATATTGAAGATGCATGGAGAGCCAAGTATAACACAAGTAGTTAAAGGACACCGAAAATGATGGCGTGTATTGACTACCAAAAGATAGAACAACCACGTTTATGCTACGAGCAGGGTTGATAGGAAGAAAGGGAGAGGGAGACCGAGAAGAAGGGGGCTAGATGCAGTAGGGAAAGACTTAAAGGGATTAAGACGAAAATCGAAAATGATAGAATAAAATGAAGAAGAATAGTAAACCAGCCCGAGGCCTCAAGAGCCTGCAGTGTTAAAATATGTAATCTAACTCGTGCATTCTTAGCACTTCCTGGATTTCTACTATTCTGACCAGTGTCTTGGGTGTCTATTAGGGTAAATATGGCCATTTAACGCGGTGCGTGTTGGCGATTGTAGAGTGGTCCTACTCAGGCTGTGGTTGCCACCATTGATCCTTTCCGAAATTGATAGTTCTGCTGGAATTCTTAAGTTATACTCCCACAATGCTCGGTATAACATTGTTATACGAAAAAATAACTAATCAATCAGACAAATGGTGCAGTCAAACAAATGCCGCAGTTGAAGATGAGCCGGCCACATTGCGTGTTTAGACGACAGTAGACAGGTAAAATGTTCACTGCAATGGAGGCGTAGAAAGAAAACAAAAAATGGGGAGGCTCAAAACGAGATGGCTGGACGACATCATAAAGATTATGGGAAGAAGGAGAGACCGGTGAGGAGGAAATGAGGAGGCCTGTATCCAGCAGTGGGTATCATGAAGTGGCTAACGAGGACGAAGAAAAATAATAAGAAGTAAATACGAATAAGTTACAACAATGGTGTTTTTCAGTTATACTACACATATCCAGTTTACCTTAATCTTCTTTCAAAGTCTGTACATATGGCACGAACATAATCATTTTGGTGCATAAACATCTATTAAAATAATTTACACTACGTGATTGCATGCTGCAGATTTTGCCAATAGCATTTATATTCACCACACAATTTTAAGCTCCAAGGATAGCCTACTATCTAGTCCAAATAATAATTTCCATCAATTTTAACATGTTTTTAATGAATGCCAATGAAAACTTGCCTCTCTTATTAACAGCTGTCCAAACCATACCTCTCAATATATTTGAAATTTATTTTGAAACCGTAAATATTAATTTTACTAGTTGTGATATTCTTTAGCGTCGTATACTTTGTTAACGTACAATTTGAGAAAATATTAATTCATTTTCGGCAACTCAGTTAAGTAAATATAATGTTGTTTCATAACATTTTTCTTTTGAAGCTTCGCTGACTGTATGTGCTTGGGGTTGTTCATAAGCTTTTGTCTCTTGAATTTCAAAACGATGAAATTTGAAGAAATACGTGGATAATTTTTGCAGAGGTTATTCCTTACAATATGCCATGCCTAGCAATCTCTAACGAACCGTTTTGAACGAAGTCTTGCGGACCAGTTTCCACATGTTAAATTATTGTTTAAAGCCGAAATATGCTTTTACTACAAGAAACTTCATGAATAATAGCCACACAATTATTCTACTTCATAGTTATTATCATAAAACAACATATATTAAATACTTTTAGTTGGACTACTTTCATATTTCTTGTTGAAAATGTTTCACGAAAATATAATGGTCATCACATACTTTAACATTGATTTTCCTCTGCCGTTCTTTATGTTATTATAATAAATATAAATAAGCTCTTCTTTAGCAGTCTGTTATACTATTTATCTCTTCCTTTTGAACTTCTTTTCGTAGGCTTGAACTTATCTTTTTTAAGTTCATTATGTTTCTTATTTTCTAAGTCGGTTAATATTCAACATTCTTCTGTAAAATTGAAGCTAAACATCGTCTACATAATTTTAAATCTCTATTTTTAGATATTTCGTGAATGCTCTTGAATTTATTTAATTTCTTGATTATTTCGTGTTTTATAAGCATTTCACAAACATTTTTGTATGTACAATTTTAACTAATTTTTTTCAATTGTTAGACTTAATTCGCTATCGTCCACATTTATCCATCATATGGCTTTATATTTTCTATTACTGCATCTATGTACTATCCATATAATGTGTCTTCCTTGATTCTATCTTCTTTAATTCTAGTAAGTTATGTACTCTTATTCACAAATAATTAGTTTTCTGGAAGTCTATACTATATCCTCAATTTTTGTTCATTTTATTTTCATTTTAAATGAAATGTTCAATATTATATCTTCTGTCTTTGCCCAAAAAGATCAAGTAGTGTAACATGTTTTCGTTTAGATTTCCATATTTTGCTACATTTTCTGTGCTATCCCTTTAAGGCTTGTTCGACATGTGCAGGGTATCTTACGACTCGCATACTTAGCTTAAAGATGTGTTAATTATGTCATTTCGAGTAAGAAAACCCTAATAAACATGCGTTTAAGCTCACCCCGTTAAAGAATTATGGCCTTCACAAATTCTGGAAATGGGAGATAAATGAAAATTTATTGAACTATAATTAATTTAATGTACTACCATATCTACCACATTAGTTCTCTGAAGATGACCCTATTAAGTTGTAAACGAAGTCTAGTTCTTTGGATTGTAGATATAGAATTATTACGGATACTAGGAAGACCGTATTATAATTCGGTTTGAAAACTGCTTCTTGTTTCAAAATTTTTCTGCATGTACTAATGCTTTTAAGGGTTCTACAAATTAAAATTATAATCCAAAGAATTAGTCTAATGTTCTAATTAATTTGCTTTTATGACAATTATTATTGTTATAGTCATTTTATATGAAATAAATGTTTATCTCCCATTTGCAGGCTCAATGGTGTAGTTTATGATGAATTGACCTAATTAGACTATACGAAATAGTTTGAGTAATGGAATGCCTTGTATATTAAATTATATTAAAATGTCTAGCGTATAATGTATAAATTCTACAATTTAATATGCTCCATTTTCTTATTAGCTGTTCTTGATTCAGCATTTGCATTGTGATATGGAACTTATACAGGGTGTCCCAAAACTCCTGCGACGTAATTCGTATAGTTTCGAAGAAAACAAATGTTTACTCAATCACTGATAACCGATATTATTATTGCAGGTTTATTTGCATTACAACATTTAGCAGCAACGATGGTTACAATAACAAAAAAGAATACAAAAGCAACAAACAGTGAACAATTATTGAAAAGTTTACTATCAACAATCAACTGAGATGATTATGAATTTGTTTCCTATCAAAATTATCACCTTTGTTTTATTTTTGTGCCTACGGCCAACTAAATTTTGTAATACAATTAAACCTGCAATAATAGTATTGGTTATCAGCAAGGCTCGGATTTTATGCAAAATGCATATTCTAAAGTATCGATATGCCAACTAAATGCTTTTGTATCTATCTGTGTCTAGTGAAATGCATTTATATGACACCATTTTAATTTTGCATATTTTGCATATTTTAGTGTTTTGCTCCATATATTTGCATTAAATGCATATTGAACCATTTTTCTTCACTAAATCCTAAAAATTTAAAATTTTTGGGGTGCTTCGACTAAACCACTGCTGGATTTTAGGAATTTCCAAGAATTAGCGTTTACCTGTTTATGCCCAGCTTAGCGACCAGCTGACCGGTTAAAAGGTTCTAAGAAATACCTAGGTAAACAAAGCGGAAGTTGTCAGGGGGAATCGGTCGATTTACCACATATTTAATGGGTGGTGCATTTCATATGAAACGAAATGTATATTATCTGACAAAAGGCAGTGGTTTCTTTTGGGTTCTTTTGGGAAACATATTATAATTAATAGTTAGAATTGTATCAAACATGAAGAATAAATACCTACGTCTATAGCAATAATTCTATAATTATTATTTTATCTAATATTATTTTAAATTTTACGTAATTTTAAGTATTAGTTTAATATTGATTTTTCTGGGATTGTTGTTGTATATAAATATTATAGTAAATAATAATAAAATGAATTTTAATAATTTGCAACTTTTACTTTTTAATTCTGCATAAAATGCTGCATATTTTGCATATAAAACGGCATATTTTACATAAATAAGTGCATATTTAACCAATTTTGAGTGCATATATATGCGCATATTTTGTAACTTTAGCGTGCATATAAATCCGAGCATTGGTTATCAGTGTTTGAGTAAATATTTTTTTTCTTCGAAACTATACGAATTACGAATTTTTTACAAGAGTAAAAAAATGAAGCTAATGAATAAGTCTTCACCTTAAAAAAAATATAGAATCGTATTATCATCCTTAAAAAAATTCTGAACAAATTTATCAGGGGGTGGGGGTGATTTTAACCCTTCTCCAATTTTCTTTGGGTTTCTTTCGTTACTGAAAGTAGTGGCTTCCTTTGAAGTGCCCATGTACCAAATTTTATTAAAATTGGTTCACAAGTTTCTGAACAGCATACAAAAATGTGATTTTTTAAGTAAACTTTGAACTCCTCTCAGGGCAAACGGTACATTTTGGTATATGACAAAAGTTGGGTCCAATCGACTTCTTTTGACCTCTAGTATACGTGGTAGCTCTATGTCCCCGGAGTTTTGGGACACCCTGTATATGTACAAATGTTACGGCCTAAGCTCGAAATTGATCTTTTATCAGTATTGGCCGGGCATTATCCGAAGCCGCCAATTCAGATTGCCCGAAATTATTTTGCCGCCAGCTGTATTTCGAGTTTAGGCCGGCCTTTATACATAACGACACACGTGACTTGGTCTTTTCCGGAAGTAAGTGGAGATGTAATTAGTGCTCATGGTGCAGTTACCGAGGTGTGGATAAAGCAGTTGCAAGTGCCAGTAAAATGGAGGGCATTCTTAATAGTATTAAAATAATATTTTAATACATGGAGGATAATAGCATTACTTTTTCATTGTCTGTTATAATTTGTTTTTAAGCTAATAACACTAAAGTGTTTACCTATGAATTTTATCGTCGGGTAAAAAGTGAAGTAAAAGCAGCAAAACTTAAGCCAAAAATAGAATTAGGTACTAGAAAGTTTATCGTCGTTTTGCAAGATTGACGTTATTATTGTAGACGGTTCAGAGAAACGTATACAACCGATAACTGTAGAAGAACTATCAATTTAACATTATTTAGACGAGTTATTCGACGTGATTCATGGAAGTCAGTTGGGTTTAGGACATGGTGAATGTACTCGCATGTTGAAACAATTGCAACAAAAATATCACAGAAGAAATTATAATGACATACTTAACCATTTGCAAACCTTGCCAGCAGAAACAATCTATACCGAAAAATGTTGAGTCTCTAAGCCACCGATATTCAAGGAAATGCATTCAAGATGTCAAATTACGAGGATTACTTGATCAAATTTGTTTTCCTTGGGGTTTAAGAACAAATACAGCAGCAGAAGTTGCATATGTTTTGCTTGATCTTTTTACTATAATAGGTGCTCCAAACATTTTGAAGTCTGAAAATCTCGGTGTGTTTTCAAATCACATTGTTAGTGAACTTCCTGATATGTGGTTAGTGTTGAAAATCGTCCACAGAAACCAGGCCATAGTCAGAGCCAAGATTCCGTAGAACAGGCTAATCAGGACGAGCAAAATATGTTGACTACATGGATGCAAAGTTCCAACAACAATCATTGGGTTGAAGATTGCGTTAATGAAAAACTAGGCATATTCTTATGGGATACGTCAAAGTTCATATGCAGCCTGGTTGGCTCTAAAGAAAAGGGAGACTCAGTGATCCACACTTTCCAAAAAACGTGATTAATTGTCTTAAAACTGAAGATTATTTAAAAAAGCTGAAGATGGCTTACGTACTAATTTTCATGACAACAATACGCAATGTGCGGAGCAAGTAATAGATGAAACAGATAATTTTCGTGACGATATAAATGAAACTACTAACTCTGAATAAAGCGAAAACACACATGAAACCAATAACCTTAACGAAAGTGAAAATGTATTCGAAATTACCAATAGTGCTGATACTGAGAGTACAAACATTATTAAAGGAAAGCAGGAACTCATAAAAATCAACCGGAAGAATGTACTTAAAAATTTAAAAATACAAGGTTCTAGGCAGCTGAAATTATCCAACAGACAATTTCCACCAATCAGTGTACGAGATACTGTAAAAATTCAAGTTTTTGATGTAGATCAGGGTAGTGGTAATTCAAGAAGCATTTTGGGTGTTGTTTTAGAATCACAGGACGGGTTTTACAAAGTTGGCACAGATAAAGCAGCTTTGAAGCGACAGTATTGCAGAAGTAAACCTACAGTGTGTTCAGTAAAACTTTGCTGTGAAATCTGTTCCAAACGAAAAAATTTTGTCGCGTCAAGTTTTCTCTTCGCAGTCTCCAACAGGCGGACAAGAATATACTCGATGTTATTGCACCCAAAAATGCAAATCAAATAGATGTAAGTGTAAAACTACATTTCTTCTTTGTAATTCAAAATGTCATAGATCTACAGGACTGCTGCTACAAATAATGAAAATCTTCACGAATGTCTTTTTTTATTTTGTTTTTCGACTTCTATTACTCTTTCGAATATGGGGCAAAAAGTGTGGCCTATGCTAATATTGCGCATCCGCAACGCCACCTGTTTTTGTTTTTCTCATTTTTTTCGTAAAGGTTTCCGGCTGTCTTGCTCTGTTTCACTTGTTTGCTTCATATGTCTAAAGGTCTACTTCTCTTTCTTTTTTGCCAGCAGTTTCCGATCTACTATTCTTTTAGACAGTCTTTGAGAATTGTATATTACTTTATCATATCAACGGTTGTTCGACTTTTGTCCATTCCATCATTCTGGTGTTTCTGATATCCTCTATTTTGGATACCATGCAGGCATTTCGTAGAAAATCCATCTCTACCACATTTATTCAATTTTCGTTTCTCTTAGCCATTTCCCATGTTTCTGACCTATCAATATATGCTATTGCACATTTCAACTCTCGTGCAATTTTTCAAATTTTTGGACCATAGTGAATAATTCAGTATTTTTATTGCTTGTTTAGCCTGCTTCAGTATATTTGTAATTTCGATTTTTGAATTAGCTTAGTACATTTAAAACTATGCATTACACTTGGGCGTGGGACTCGCAGCGTGAAACACGCAGTGATAAATCCGTCCGTGTAGTTTTACCCTAAGAGTAACATATCTCATAATAAGAGTATTGAAGTAATACAAGTTGAAAGTGATACAAGTTTATGCTCCAACCTCTACTCATACAGACGAAGTCGAACAACTTTACGAAAACATAGAAACAGCAATTCGAACAAATCCTACGTACTACCAAGTTATAATTGGCGATTTCAACACCAAAGTGGGAAATTGTCAATCGGATGAGTACTGTGTTTAAAACTTTGGGCTGTGAAGACGAAACCAAAGAGGCCAAACACTTATAAACTTCCTTGAAGGTCAGGGACTATATCTCGTGAACGCGTTCTTTAAAAAGCAGATTCATAGACGTCGGACTTGCCAAAGTGCAGATGGAGTAACATAAAATGCAATTGACTTCATAATAATCACCGACAAGAAGTATATAGTTCAAGACGTCAATGTGGTAAATGTTTTACGTACTACAACTATTAAAACTTTCCATAACACCGAACCAGTGAAATTACAAAGAAGCATACGACAAGGGGATACGATATCCCCAAAACTATTTACAAACGCCTTGGAATATACATTTAATATGCTGGATTGGGCAGAAAAAGGCGCTAAGGACAAAATGTATCCAACTTGCGATTTACAGATGATGTGGTACTCGCAGCGGAGAGTGAAAATCAATCACAGGAAATGGTAACAAAACTACTGGAAGTCACCAGCAAAATAGGTTTTAACATAAATAAATGAAAACCAAAAGTCATGGCAAGTCATCACCCAATCAATATGCATATTAAATGTGGAAACACAAAACTAGAAATGGTTAGTGAATACGTATATTTGGGACAGAATATAGGAATCGAAATAAACATTCAAGAGAATGAAATAAAACCCAGAATTCGACTTGGCTACGCTGCCTTCGGTAAGCTAAAATACATATTTACAGCTGAACTGGCTCAACATCTAAAAACAAAAGTAGGTATACAATCAAAGTCTTCTACCAAATATAACCTACGGATCGGAAACTTGGTCACTAATCCACTATCCACTTATTTCAAACAACACAGCGAGTGATAGAACAAGTCACGTTAGGCATTAGTCTGAGAGACCACATGACAAACGATTGGGTGAGGAGTAAGACAAAAGTGGAAGATGTAGTTGAAAGAGTGGCAAAATTAAAGGGGCAATGGGCTGGTCATATTATTCGATCAGACCACGACAGATGGGCAAAATGGATAACAGTGTCGCGACCATGGACAGGCAAGAGAAGTACCGAAAGATCTAGAATGAAATGGGAAGATGACCTTAGAAAATCTGCTGAAAAACTATGGCAAAGAGAAACGGTGGATAGAAGAAATTGGAGAGAGATGGAGAAAGCGTACGTCTAACACTGGATAGACACACGCTGAAGGAGAGAGAGAGAGAGATTATGCTTCCCGGATATTTGTATCAATTGCACTTCATATAGTATGTCCTTAACCCTTAAAGTGCTACGCTATTTTTACCAACGTAAAGTACTACGCGGGGTGTCTGAAGGACCCCAGGCTTTTTTTATATCTACTTCGCTGATTTTAGGTAGTATGGGTGAAATAAGTAAAAACAATATTATTTAGTATGTAATATATATTTAAGGAATACAAAGAAACAGAAAATAACACGAGTTACAGTATGATGAACAAAAAAAATTAAACGTCTTCTTGGAAATGGGTTATGCACTTTATGTTTGAATAGCTGCGTCTATGAATTGCACAGACAAATTGGTTGCATTGATTACATTTGATGTTAACCTTTTTGTCCTGTGATCTAGAACACAGGTGGCATCTTCCCCGTTTTTTTACGTTTATTCGGATGGGCTCTTCGGGTTGTACTGGAGGGCTTACTCCACGCGCAACCATTGCTCTGTATACATTGGCATTGTTCTTTACGTCCGGAATTCGCCGTTCCATGTTAGGTGTAGCCAGTTTCTTGCCTAAACATTGGAGAAACATTTTCCTCGATGAGGATTTTGTATAATCAGGGTTCTTGGCAACATATACGATAAAGCTATTCAAGGCGGCAGAATCAATCACGTTCATAAACAAACGAAAAGGCCAGCGGGAGGTGCGACGAGAGCAAGTATATTCACTTATCATTTTGTCAGCATTATCAACAGCCCCTTTAGTGGCGTTATAATATAATCTAGGATCATGTTGGGTTTTTTATGTTCTTCTTCAGAAACAGATGGGTCTTCGTGCTGAGTGGATAAGACATGAACCAATTTTTTCTTTTTTGGTGTGTAGGCCACCATAGTAACTTTGTCAGAAAACACAAATTGCGATGAATAAATTGCTCTCCCTGTGGTGATATTCAGTTCCTTTGGAGTGTCTGGTTTATTTTTACGTACTGTCCCAATCAAAGTCATATTTTTTGACAGCAAAAATTCAGCTAAAGCTACAGACGTAAAGAAATTGTCTGTAGTAACACCACGACCAGTACCAAACAGAGGTGAAACTAAATCTGTAACTACCCGGAATCCTTGGATTTTTTCTGGACCCCCGCCAGGCTGTTTACCGGTGTAAACCTGCAGGTTGTGAAGATAAGTTGTCTTTATGTCTGCAGATGTCCAAATTTTGATCCCGTACTTAGCAGGCTTAGAACTCATATATTGTTTGAATGGGCACTTTCCACGAAAAGCAGCTAGTTGTTCATCCACTGTTACCGTTTCGTAGGGAACAAAGGCTTCTCGGCAATTCTTCACAAAGTCTTCAAATATGTCTCTAAACGCAGCCAACTTATCTGTTTGCCTTCTCTCTAGTCTCGTTGTTCCACAATGTTCCAGAACATTCCACAACATTCGAGACCGTTCTGGAATGTTCCACAATGATCTGGGATGTTCCGGTATGTTGTGGAATGCTCTCGAATACTGTGGAATGTTCTGGACTGTTCTAGAAATTTACTAATAAATTATAACATAATGTACTACGCGGGGTCTTCTAGGGACCCCAGTCACAAAATAATCATTTTTATAAAAAATGTACAGGGTGGGCAAATTTCGATGTTTGTATAGGGTAACTCGGTAACTATAGGAGATACAAAAAACTGGAAGTCACATTCTCGATCTCTTTTTTTGAGACAAATTCATTGGCGGAAACAAAAATTTGCTATCGTCTTTTGTTTTTGAGTTATAAACAAAAGTTCAATTTTTCGACTTTTAGACACATGCGAATATCGTGGTTGTTTGTAAAGTTAGGGCAAAATAACTTTTACATTCTCAAGGCACTTTTTTCTGTATAATCCAGTGGCGTCGTGAAAATTTGAAAAAAAAGGTTTAATGTCGAGTTATGGCCTAAAGTTGTATTTTTTCAAATGGGAATCATAGTTGGCTATGGTTTAGTTAAAACGGATTTTTTTTTCTCTTTCTAACTATGTGTCATATGTCGGATAAGTTTTGATGTATAAGTCTTTAATAGCGAACATAATATTTTACTAGATTACTTTTGGCGTTTTTTTATTATATATTTTACCAAGTAGGCGGGTGTCATCTATGATGGTAAACGGAAAAAAATCCAGGGAAATAAAATCCAAACTATAATTATAGTAATTTTTCACATGGTTTGTAACACTACGGCCGGTTGCACAAACGCTTTATAAATTTGCCTTATAGTTACCTTTTTAGGGCAAAAATATTTTGTTACTTAGGTAGATCTGTATTTGGTTATAATGCCCTTGGCTGTAAATTTTGACAATTTAACTATTTATTAAAACTAAAACATCTTCACTTTTACAATTAAATGAGTTAATTGTAATTATGACGGAAACAAAATCGTTAATATGCAATTTACTTGCAAAAGAATAAACACTGTCATAGATGGATTGTAGGAAAAAAACCCAAGGAAAAAATCCACAAAAAAATCCAGGAAAAAAATCCAAGAAAAAAAACCATAGAAAAAAAAATTCAGGAAAAAAAATCCAAACTATAAAATGAAGTGATTATAATTTTGAACAGCCAAACCTTTTTTTTCTCACTCATTCATACTACTGCCCCCCCCCCGGAACCGCTTTCGCATTACTTAAGGGGGGTGCAGGCCTCCCTTACACAGTAAACATTCATGCAACATGCACCCTAAACTTAACTAAGCAAATGCGGTAGCCCCAGTCGGGATTCGATCGCCCCAACGGAGCGACCACATTTGCTGTGACCTCGAGTGGCCAATGCGTTCTGGCACTAGACCACCGAGGTCCCTGAACAGCCAAATCTAACCTAACCTAACCTAACCTAAAAATTTTTTATCTTTCAGTATTGTTGTCTACTTTTCTTTTTTCTATTTAAAAATTTTTTTTTGCTAATAATGTGTTTTGTTTGCCAGTTTTCTTAACTAATACACATATAATTATTTTATTAATAAAATGCTGTGCTGCGTGAACGCTCTGTCAATTTTAAAAAGGGATTTTTTAAATTATAAGTTTTAGTATTAATAAATAGTTAAAATGTCAAAATTTACAGATCTACCTAAGTTACAAAATATGTTTGGCCCAAAATTTTATTTTTAAGGTAGGTAACTATAAGGCAAACTTCATAAAGCGTTTGTGCAACCGGCCGTAATGTTACAAACCATGTGAAAAATTACTATAATTATAGTTTGGATTTTATTTCCCTGGATTTTTTTCCGTTTACCATCATAGATGACACCCGCCTACTTGGTAAAATATAAAAAAACGCAAAAAGTAATCTAGTAAAATATTATGTTCGCTATTAAAGACTTACACATCAAAAGTTACCCGACATATGATACATAGTTAGAAAGAGAAAAAACAATCCGTTTTAACTAAAACATAGCCAACTATGATTCCCATTTGAAAAAATACAACTTTAGGCCATAACTCGACATTAAACTTTTTTTTTCAAATTTTCTCGACGCCATTGGATTATACAGAAAAAAGTGCCTTGAGAATGTAAAAGTTATTTTGCCCTAACTTTACAAACAACCACGACATTCACATGTGTCTAAAAGTCGAAAAATCGAACTTTTGTTTATAACTCGAAAACAAAAGACGATAGCAAATTTTTGTTTCCGCCAGTGAATTTGTCTCAAAAAAAGAGATCGAGAATGTGACTTCCATTCTTTTGTATCTCCTATAGTTACCGTGTTACCCTATACAAACATCGAAATTTGCCCACCCTGTACAAGCAAAAAAATCCAAATATGATTAAAATCGTTTATCAAGGATGGAAAATCAGGTACCAATAAGGAAAATATGCAGAAAAAAATATTTTCTAAAATAACTTGAAAATGTGAACTTGGGGTCCCTGAAGGACCCCGCGTAGTACTTTAAGTGTTAAATAAGTAGATAACTTGCTTGTTCTATAATTACTAAGTAGTGGGTCTATTTATAGTATACGTTAGACCATTTATTTCATAAGCGTCTGAGAGCTTCTCCATCATATACTTGCTATCATGTTTATCCCCCGTTATAATTAGTTGGTTGTGTGTACATAGAACATCATTAATGTAATTCACTTTTCTTTTATTTCTGTTTTCTAATCACCTACCACCGGTTAAGATGTCGACATGTAGTGCTAGGTCCTTGTATAAATGGGTATGTCTTACGTGTTCGCATGCGTTAATGCTTTCTGGTTTGATGTCGGTGTTGAATTTGTAATTAATTTTATGATAATCTTCTAAACGGTATTACTGATATAATTAAATCTCATAGTAGTTATAGCATATTTCTTTGTTTCATTGTGTTATATTGAACTAATACCGATGTTAGCAAAATCATATAAAAGAAGTATTAACTAACGCGAATAAATTATATTAGTGAGGTAGTAATACGAAACCTCAGGTCCAACGCCGCCAATTTGTTCGAAGGGATGAAAACTTGTCATGATATTGCAACTGCATGACTTGAGTGACCAACAGTTGACATTTTTAAATCTATCAATAAAGTCAGCTTTATACTACTTTATACATATTGGCAGAAAATCATTCGTAGTACGTATTAATACATTTCACAATGAAGAAAGGAACCAGCTAAATGCAGTAGTTGCTATAATTTTAATTTATTATAATATATTCAACATTAAAATTTTAATAACAAACCTTTTTAATGCCCAATGTTAATAAAAAATTGTCTTAACATGGAACATAAAATATATTGTGGAGTTTCCTTCATAAAATAAAAAAATTGCTGATTCAGAATATTTTGAATTCATTTGGATACTTATGACTTTAGTACTCTGTCTCGTGACAATATGGAAGGTACTTTATTAGAGTTGAATATAGCCCCGTGGATTAATTTGGGTATAGAGGTTAATGACCTAATCACAATTATAATTTTAAATATAGTTCATATATTTTAGTAGGTTTTAGTGTAGTATTTGCACACGTATTTTGTGCTTTTGAGGATATACTTCATTCTCTGTTATAAGACGAACCCAAAATTCAGACTTGAGCTTTGCCGAATAGTTGGAATGTGCTTAGAATAAAGAAGTACACGCAGGAATCCGATGTCAAATTGAATCAATAACTATTACTGTATACATCTACGGCTAAGGGAACATGTCAAAGTCATAACAATGGCAAGCAACGTGATCTGAGGAACTAAGATTGATACCCAATACTCAGGGGTGGCTAAACCTCTTCAGTTGCTTGGCGTGATGCGAGATATATCACTATTTCATGCTTTTTCATCTCGGGATTGAAATAAAAGCGAGCAGTTCGTGGTATTACAGATCGAATGACGCTCCTAGATCGTTATAGTTTCGTTGACATCGTAAAAGACCTAATAAAGCTCAGGTTTTATTATAAAGTATTTACGATTAATATGTGTTATACTGCAGCGACTGCTTGTGACGCAAAGACTAAGGATTATGGGGCTTTTTATGACTGGACTAGACTCGCGTAATTATTACTTCGGTATCACAATAAAACCTGAACCGCCATCGCTTTTGCTTCTACCGGAAATTAAACAATCCGATCTAATAGCTCCAGGCAGAAATTTTATTGAGGTCTCGTTTGATATAGTTAAATTCAATTAGTTTAGGATAAAACGACGCTTGCAGAAATATTATGACAGAGAAATTGATTGATAAGAAAAATACCGAGAGATAAACCGGCAGACACCGAAAACTTCGTTTACAAACCCTGCTCTTGCCGAAGTGCTGAAATAAATTCACTTAAGCTGTTAAAATTGATCGTAAAGTTTATACAACGTGTTCATGGTAAGTGGATTATGAATTTCATGATTTAACCGTTGCTTGAACACTGATCGGTTCATCTAAACAATCTGTTGTTCAAACTATTAACGGTTTTATTATACAAGCACTAAGTGGATGTGGATTTAACGTTTAAGTTCTACTCCAAGAACTAAACTTTTCAAATCATTTAAATGAGCTCATTTGCTGGCGTTGGTAATTAGTCTTAGGAGCAAAATCGTACAGACGTACAACAACTTATAATAAATATAATACAACCTTCATAGTGATAGTAAAATTTTTTTAAAAAGAATAGTCACTGTGGTCATAAAGTATTGAGTATATTTCATGATAGAGGGGGTACAATTATAAGAACTGAAGCACTGCCATTATTATATTTATTTCTTTTTCTAAGAATCTTTCACTTCCCTCCGTAATTTTTTTATTGTCCTTTAGCTATTGAGATAGTGAGGTACCTTTTCTCCTATACCTGTGGAAAGATATGTACATAAACTAGGAATCCTACTACTTAGCGTAGGAGTCGCACAGCGGGAAGTAGTTTGCACTTACTCTCCACGAGTCTTACAGCCTCTGACTCTACAGATTACTCCTTGTGGAACGCTACAAGAAAACTAAAACGACCACAAATGCACGTCCCACCTAAAAAAACAGGACAGTTGTGGAGAGATGATATCGAGAAGGCCAACACATTTCCAGAACACCTTGCGAAGGTCTTCTCGCCATTCCCACAAGAATGTCAGCCAAAACAGGAACAAGAAATTCTCAAATCTCTTTAATGCGCCGCATCAGATGAACTTGCCAACTAAAAGGATTATAAAGAGGAGACACGCTTCATCATACATACAGACCTCAACAAAAATAAAGCTACTGGATTTGATCTGAGCCAAAGTTTTCAAAGACCAGCCTAGTGCCGCTATCAAAATGATCACTATGCTTTATAATTTTATCCTGCGACTGGATTATGTACCACAGCAGTGGAATATTGCTCAAACAATCGTAACTTCAAACCAGGCAAGGACGAGACATTACCCACATCATATCACCCCATTCGTCTCCTGCCCATACTGTCAAAAACCTTTGAAGAAGTTTTCTTGAAGAAGTCACTCCACTGCTCACAGATCTAATACCTAAACACCAGTTCGGCTTTAGACTACAACACTCGACTGTAGAGCAGGTCCATCGAGTGGCTACGAAGATCAGAAATGACCTAGAAACAAAGAGATACTGTTCTGCTGCATTCCTCGATGTTACACAGGCATTCGGCAAGGTGTGGCATGACGGTTTATTGTGCAAAATCAACCAAAGATTACCTCATAACCACTATCAAGTATTGAGATCCTACCTTATTAATAGGCACTTCCTTGTGAGATTCCAGGAAGCACAAACAGTACTTCATCCAATCCTATGAGGGGTACTGTAGGGGAGTGTAGGCGGCTCAGTTTTATACCTGCTATTCACCGCGGATTTATCATCCCCAAGGAACGCTGTGGTGGCGATATTCCCCGATGATACTACAATGATGGCTTCAAACCGAAAAGCAGACATAGCTTCAAGGAACCTTCAACTTCGCCTCAATAAAATAGTAGAATGTTTAAAACTACGGCAATTTGACCGCTGAGCAAAAAGCGTATAAAATCAAATGAGTCAAAAGTCACATACGTGGCTTTCACATTAAATAGAGACACCTGTCCACCTTGTATTGCTCAAGAACCAACAACTCCCCCAACAAGAAGAAACCAACTATCTTAACATTCATCTTGACAGGAGGTTAACCTGGGCACTACATATAAGAGCTGAAAGGTAACAGCTTAGTCTAACTTTCTCCAAAATGTTTTGGCTAATTGGTTGGAAATCCCAACTATCAACATACAACAAAATCCTGATATATAAATGCATTACAAAAGCAATCTGGGGCTCTATGTGCCACAAACGCTTCACAAACTCACAAAGTGTTACAAGCCATATTTACTGTTCCAAGATACCATCAAAATGAAGCCATACATCACCAATTAAACATACAAACAGTGCAAGGAGTGACCTGTAAGCTTAGTGCAAAATACTTGAATCGTCTACACCATCAGCCTAATGCTTATGCAGTGCAACTACTGTTTGACCGCGGAATCAAGCGCCTTAAACGACGTAATCCCTTAGATCTATCAAATGGATACTAATTCAGGTCATGCATCAATAAAACAATTTACTCAAGCTCTAGTATAAATATCTTCTTCTTCTCCTTCTTTCTTAGGCTATTAGCCTGTTCATTTAACCAATCGAGTTTTCACTCTATAAGCTGTTTCTCTATCTTTTCTCTCGGTCGTCCTATCGATCTTCTTCTATGGGGTTTATTATCTCGGGCCTTCTTTACTATTTTTCCTTCATTGATTTTGTCGATATGTTTGTTCCACTGATTTCTTCTGTCGATTATCCAATCGGATATATTTGAGATATCGCAACTTTCTCTTATATTTGTATTGGGGATTCTATCCCATCGTGTTTTCTCAATATCCTTCGTAGTACGCCCATTACTGCTACTTCACCTCGTTGCTTTATTCTGTTCGTCTCTTGTCTTGTTTCCGCGGCATAAGATATAATGGGTCTCACGACACTTTTATATATTCTACATTTCGTTTCTTACTCGATGTATTTGTTGTTCCATATAATTCCGTTTAAGCAGCCCGCAACTCCAGTAGCCTTTATTATCTGATCCTTGGTTTCCTTTTCTATTTGGCCCCCATTGCTAGTCAACAGAACCTCCAGGTATTGAATTTCCATTACTTGTTCTATAATTACCTTCTCCACCTCTAATTTACATCTCACTGGATCTTTAGCGATCGTCATTGTTTTCGTTTTTCCGGTAGCTGTAGTCATATTAAACTCCTTACATTTTTTGTTAGATCAATACAGTAATCTCTGAAAATCGTCCTCATTTTCCGCCAGTAACATGGCGTCGACCGCATATGCTACTATCTTAAAAAAGTCGGGTATCTTTAATGTTAAGTAAATGTGTAGTATTGTCTGTTAGTTGGAGTGCTATAATCCTGAAAAAAAAAGGAAATTCCTGAAAAATAAAAAGGAGGGTGGCATGGCCGTATGTAATTGTACGTGTACTACATTTGGGGGGGTCACACGGTCACGGAGTTCGTATGTTCGCCTCATTGACAGTGGAGTGTCCTCCACTATGTCAATGAGGATTCCAGGGAGGTTAACAACGTCTTATAATCTTACCCTATCAATGGCCTTCTGCAAATCGATGAAGCACATAGGTATATGCCTTCCTATTATATTCAAGCCCTTTCTCTATTATTTGTCTCACTAGAAATATTGCACCAACACAAGACCTTCCTTTGCAGAACCCTTGCTGTTCTTCTTCTATTTCTGTTATTGCATTTAATTTATTAGTGTGTATCTTAGTTGTTAGTTTTAATGTTATGCTTAATAGATTTATCTCTGTTTAGTTTTTGGGGTTACCTTTATCTCCTTTTCTGAACATGGTAATTAAAATACTAGTTTTCCATTCTAGTGGTATTGTCTGTAATTCTATAGTCATACTTAACAATTCTGTAACTTGCGTTAGAACTGGACCGCCACATTTCAATAACTCGTTTGCTATATTATCTTCTCCTAAGAACTTCCTATTCTTCAGTCCTCTAATTGCCTTTCCTACTTCTTCTTGTTTTATTTCAACAGGCGTTTCATTTATCTCAAACTGTGTTTCTTCTATATTCCCACTTGGGCTGTCATCTGCTCCAAAGAGATGGATGAAATAATCTATCCAGGTATTTGTTTCAATTTTCTGTTTTGCAATATATTCCCCTGTATTTTTTCTCTGGTTCCTAATAACTATCCATATTTGTTTCTGCTGTCCAAAAAATTTATGTCCAGGTGTTTCGGGGTGTTTGTAGTCCTGTTTTATTCTTCTTATTTTACCGTTTACCTCATTTCTTATTTATTTATAATCGTTATATGCTTGATGAGGGGTGTGCAGTTGTTTGTATTTTAGATAAGCTATTCGCTTTTCTTCGGATAGAGTTTTAATTTCTTGACAGAACCACGGGGTGGGTTTTCTGTTTTCTTGCTTGTTTGTTTTGGCTTTCTTTTCTCCAATTGCTTCGGTTGCAGCATTCAATACATTAGTTTTTGACACCCTCTAACTTGCTTCCACATCGTTTTCCAGGGTTATTGGATTTGATTGAATTTCTGTTTCTAGTCTTGCTCTATACAGATATGTCGTTGTTCCATTGTTCATTGCTTCTATTTTAAACTTGGTTTCATATCTTTCTTCTGCCTGTTTTTTCTTCCCTCTTTTTAATAATTTTTGTCACTTTTACAAAGAACAAGCCTATGGTCACCACCTATTTCCGCAGAATTAAGGCTTCGAACGTCTAATATCTGGGTGGGATGTATTTTCCTGTTCGTAATTATGTAATCAATGGTGTTTCTATATCTTCTATATCTTGTGTTTTCCCAGGTATACTTATATTGAGTTTTGTGATGGAAATATGTATTATTAATTCTCATTTCGTTGCTCGCACAAAACACCGTCATTCTTTCCCCGTTGTCGTTTAGTGTTTGTTCGTTAAAACGTTGTTTTATACCTGGTATTATGTTGTTGCTCACTCTACCATTGAAATCTCCCATTATTAACATTGCTTCTTCTTTATTTATAGTATCCAATGTGTTTTAAAGATCATCATAAAATTTCTCTGTCCGCGGACCGGTATGTTGTCTTCCGGTGCATATATTGATATTACGTTAAGATCTACTTTATTTTCTGTTTGTAGCGTTACCATTACTATTCGTTCTAATATATATCTACCTTCTTTTATGCTGTCTTTGTATCTTTTATGAATGAGAAGCCCAATGCCCTCTTTAGCTTTTATTGTTTTTTCCACCACACTATAAATAAGGAGATTGTTATTATATGGTGCTATCTCCTTTCCTTTCCGTTTAGTCGGATATGGCACATGTATCAATTTTATTTGTTTCTAATTCTATTAATATTTCCTGATCTCTGTTTTGCCAGGATCTTATATTTCAAGTTCGCAACCTTATTATACCTGTCGTTTTCCAATCGTTTTTCCGTTTTCTCGCTGTTTTCGTCTTTGTGTAATCTGTCCAGTTCCGAGGCCTTAAATTGGTTCTAAGAGCAACTATAGTTTTACATCCACAAGTAGGCTGCTAACCTTGCCTGCAGATATTCCCTCCTCCTTTCTCAATCTGGGCTTGGAACCGGCTATGGCGGAGTTAGTAAAAATATGTATAAATATACTAAGGTAAATTAAAGGATTGCACCAATGGGTAAGGTCCTACTAGGTTATTTGAAACTGTAGTTACCATATAATGTTACTGAATATCTTCTGTGATAGATCGTAATTAATCATGGATTCAATAAAAATAAAAATCTTCTCTACAGTAGTTGCTTTAAGCTAAGATATCTTGGTGGTTTGGCATTGTCTTTCGAGGGACCACGCCGTATAAAAATGTTTCTGAACCTAGGATCAGTACAGCAGTACAAGACTCTAACTACTACGCTACGATCGCTTCTATCCTCATAATTTAGCGTAACCTAATTATTGCCGGCCTCGGTGGTCTAGTGGTTAGCGCATTTGCCTTTAGATCCGAGGGACGCGGGATCGAACCTGGCTGAGGTCGGCGAGATTTTTCTAGCGAGGAAAAATCTGAATGTACGCCTTCTATCGGACAAAAAGTTAAGCCGTAGGTCTCGTGCCACTGCGATGTGTGACACGTTAAAAATCACTACTGGAGTTGGAATTACCCCAGTTAGGCAAAATTCTTAGTTGGGGCGTACAATGGGCCAAATGTGGCCTAAGTGCATAGAGATGCTTGGAAAACCGCGTCCTAGATCTCGCTATTTCAAATCATCATTATCATCATTAACCTAAATATAATTTATTTGGAGATACAAATGCAAACCACTTTTACTCTGCGAAATCTCTGACTCGTGACGCGCCTACGTTCTTGGGTTGTGTTTCAAGAAGAGCTTCTTATATGTTAATACAACTCTTATTTTCGTTATCCAATACTCCGCAAACGACTTCTTCGATATTATACCGTAGTTGATTCATATTCCTGTGTTCTTCTTCTTCCAAATTTTCATTTTCTCTTCCAGCAAACTAATAGTGTAAATGGATCAAATACAAAACTGCTTAATTTTTACAGGAAGTTTTGGAAACTTGTTTTTTCAATGACACCGATGGCGGTATATGAGACGGTATTGAATTAACAACGTTTTCTTTAAATGCAGAATATAAAATAAAAATGTTACACGCCGTCCCTGGTTTCGGTATAGTGACACTGCCGGTCGGTTACACCGTGATCCTGATATCTTACAGATCAAAACCTTTCTTCTAAGGCAGGAAAGAATTTGACTAGAGTACAATAAAGAAAGTTTTTATCTTAATTGGCACAGGTTGCGAAGAATGGAGCTGAATTTGTAAAGCCCTTTGGCTAGAAAGTGAAAGCGTTTCATTTATCTGCAACCTATAAAAGATTACTCCCAGCGAATGTGCTCCGGATTCAATTATGTTGCTAATGTATTTCAGTACAGAGTATGTGGAGGAAAATCCGTTTTGCTTATTCGCCGCTTTTAAAATCACTAATTTCATAGGTAGAGGTAAATCTGCAAAATACCAGCACCTTATTTTTACCTCGATTAATCAGAACGGAAAAATGTGTTCGTATTTTTCACTCCGTTTCACAAAGTAGGTAGAGTAGCAGCGAAAATAGTAGGTGTTGTGTACATCAAAGCAGTATCCTAATTACGCAAAATTGTAAGCGTTCAAGAAATTCCAAGCGAGCTTTTTGTACCCGTTATTTTACCTGTTGTGTGTAAAATTTATGAGCGGCAGAAACGAAAAATACCGGATAAAGGTTGAACCCTTGGAATTAAATAACATATGGAATTATACTGTCGCAGTCGTTATTTCTATTCAGCGAAACGGAAAAAATATGAAACAAAATTAATTTTCAAACTTTTTATTTTGTTTCTGTTGAGTTTGTAATTTTTTGTTTTTACTTTATTATGGTTTGGGATAAGCTGTTTTAAATTAATAATTCCGTTCCACATGTAAACTTGTTTTCCCTGTAAAGATTTCAGTAAAATATTTTTTTTAAGCTTTCAACTTTGAATTAATAGACAATAAATGTGACTGCGGCAGACTTCTAATTATCTAACGGTAATTGAAATGGGAATGCTCTTAGTGAAACCTGCCAAGATAGACCAACAAATTGTGTTGGATTAAATTTTAATTCAAATAAGTAAAGTACAAGGTGTCCCATAAATTGAGATAAAACGCCTCGCAGCGTAGGTCAGCAGTGCATACTAAATATAAAACAGCTAAAATATTTATTGTTCGCAGGCTAGTTTCTTATCACCAGCTTCTTGTAGTTTGGAATTCGAATGTTGCGTATCTTTAACAACAAAGTTAAACTAATAGATATTATCGATGACAGTAGTTCTTCATCAATAAACTTAAGATATTAACAATAAAAATTACTTCTGCACAAGTTCAACTGGCAAATTTTTGATACTAAGATTTTCTTGATAACGCGAGATTTAGATATCAATACAAATCTAATCAAGGCTGATAGTAATTTTTTTATTTAATTTGACACTATTGTTAGGAATTTTACAGTTGTCAAACCCATTTTTCTGTTCTTTTTTGTAAATTCCGTTTCATGCATTAATGGAATCCACATTTACTGAGTACACTGATATGATTTGGATTCTTGGAGAGGTTTTTGGTAATTATAATGTAGCGGCAAGGCTATACGTTGAACTCTATCCAAATAGAAGACATCCAAGCCACACAGTTACTAAGCGAACTAACCGACGACTACGAAAGAGAGGAAGTGTTGGTCTAAACAGAGGTCGTTGTTGTCGTCCATTGATGGAAGACAGCCTAGTATTGAAGAAAATGTGTTAGATTTAATTAAATGGAAGTCTAGGAGAGGTGTACGTGGGATTACTTAGATTGTAGACATACCAAAGTCGACAGCAAACAGGATGTTACACGACGGGGGCCTATATCTTGTTCGAAAAACGGAAGTGCAACACTTATTACCACAGGATTATAATGCACGAGTTAGACACTGTGAGTAGCTATTAAATCAATATCAGGAAAATCCGAATTTTATCGGCAATATTTTGTAGGCCTATGGGGCGACATTTACGGAGGATCGTAATAATCATGTATGAACAGATGAGAACCTTCTTGCAACCTATGTTTGAAGTCATCAATATCGATACGATGTTTGGAAATTTTGGTAAATAATTTTGTAATTGGTATTTTTATTCTGCCAAATCGTCTTATTGCTAAACATTCTCTACATTTTCTAAATAACGATTTTCAAATAGTATTAAACATATTTCACAGACAATTGGACAAAATATGTGGTACCAACAAGGTGGTGCTTTAGTCCATTATGGAATCATGGTTCTAAATTGACTTGTGGACTGGTAATCGAGGTGCTCTATCTTGACCGCCAAGGTCACCTGATGTAACGCCCTCAGATTTTTATTTATGGGGTCATTTGAAAGATTTGGTGTATCACACCCCATTGAGCAATGTGGACAATTATACAAATCGTAGCAACCAACCGGCTGCTACTTTAAACAGAACATTTTAGATTCTGATTTATTTCTGTTTGTTATTTTTGTTCTTTTTGTGCATAAGTATGTTGTGTTTAGACACTGAAAATGATTGATAACTACTTTATTCAACTGTGGACTAGGCTTGTTGGGGATACCACATAAAAAACTGCGTCGGCTACTCTACCACATGGTGGTATGGAAATGAGTTATGGAATGGTTGATTTATGTTGTCCAAAGCGTCGACTGACCTAGATCTTAAAATGCTTAAATAAATAAAAATCAAAGCAGTTACGTTCAATGTACTAAGAAACTACGATGCAAGTATTTTCTAATAAATAAGATTAAATTTCGTAATAAGTACATATACAATATTTATATTTATAATTTGAACAAAACAAACACAGAGCAAGCCAAGAGAGCATAAAAATATGTTGACATAGCAATAAAATCAACAAGAAAAATAAAATAATTAAATGCAGAACAAAACACTAATTAATAACGTAATAAATATTCAAACTGCCGTCCACCTTGCTGTTGACATAAGGCAATCCACCTCAGAAAAGAATATTTAACAAGGCAGGTGTGGTGACTGGCCTACATGATTCAATAATTCATTCACGAAATCTTCCTGAGTTTCTATGGGAGTTTCCTAGTCGTCGTTTTTTAATTTACCCCACAAAAAGAAATCTAATGGTGTCAAGTCCGGACTATATGTAGGCGAAGCATGATTCGCACCTCTTACATTATTAATCTTATAGAAAGTTTATTCTTGCAAGTTTTTTGGAATTCTGTAGAAGTTGACAGGTGTTCCGTCATTTTGAAACCGCATACGTTGTCTAACATAGAGGAATGTTTTCTAAAAGATAAGACAAAACATTTTCTAAAAAATATGAGCATATACTAGGCAGTAAATAAAACTATATTACAAAAAATTAGATAGATATGATCACAAAGAAGCAAGTGTACAAAGTAATTGCCGTAACAACGATACTATACGCTAGTGAATCATGGGTGCCACTGAAGAAGCACGAATCTAGAATAAACAATATGGAAATGAAAATCCTGAAGAAAATAGCGGGATAAACAAAATTTGACAGAGTAAGAAATATGACTAAACAAGAACCTATCATGGAAAAACTGGAGAATAGACAACTGAACTGGTATGGTCATATAGCAAGAATGGACCCAGAAAGAATAGTCAAGAAAGCGATAGAAACAGGAAAAGAATGTAAAAGAAAGAGAAGCAGACCGAGGGAAACCTGGATGGAAAGGATAGAGAAAATGGGGACAAGCAGAGGAAAAACCCTAAATGAAATGAAACCCTTGGCACAGGACCAGAAGAAATGGAAGAAGTGGATTAACGAAACTGGAAGTATGGAACCCAATCCGACGCCCTAAAGGGTTAAAGAATGTACAAAGAAGAAAAGATGAATTTGTGTCACTCTACCAATAACTTTGTTGTTTTAATTTGTGAGGTTTGTAGGTTTAATATTTTATTTGTAGAAAAAATATAGTAATGTAAGCATTATAAAAGGTATTGCTTATTAATAAATTAACAACTTAAATATTGAAGATTGTTCTTAGGAATAGACCTGTAGAAAGAATTGTAGTAACCAAATTAAACACACATCGGTAAACATAAGTGTTTATTGGTTATTCGTAATAGGTGTTCCTTATAGGAACGCTCGCAATCTAAAGTTTTACAAATACATACCTTTTATAAAATTACCTAACTTGCTATTTAACCTAATAGTGCAATGACTTAACTATATGCTTACACACCAACTATAGGAAAGCTGAGTTGGCTTCATGTGTAATTACTGCAAGCTATTAGCAAAAGTTCAATAACTTCTAATAGGTACAAATTTCATACACAGAGGTCCATCACAGAATGACAATGGTATATTTAGTGTACATTGAATATTGACCGCATACTATTAACACCCTGTACATGCCAAACTGAATATCGAAGGTCTACAGTAGCAGAGCGAAGGGTCACGTATATAACGCATCGAAATTAATGTTTTCTTTCCAATGATCAGGTTTTGGTGTCGCTTTAAATTAAACGCCGCCACGGGGGGCGAATTTTCCGGACAGGGGAAAGTCATCCTCATTCTTGTTTCAAATATACCGGCATTAATCATGTCGGAAATATGCAGAAACGACAAAAACAGTTATTCCGAAGAGAAAGAGATGTATTTTTGAGTTATGTTTTCATTTAATTCTCTACTTTTGAGGGGTGCGCGTTTATTTTGTTTTGTCTATATGGCGTGCGGGCGATTCGCGGGGCGGTGGCAGTGGCGGTGTTGGTGGCGGGTTCGGTATATGAAGTGATACATACAATATACTGCGATGGCTTTAGTTCTCCGATTTGCCGTGACAGGGGCCCGGTGGGGGCTCACCACCGTGCGAGTGCGGGCCGGAAAATTAATTGCTTTCAATAAAGCTCTGTATATGTAAGCACACGTGACACAGAGGTGAACGGAGTCATGATCCTCGAAATTTACATATAACGCTGTTTGCGGCGACGCTTGCAGACAATGTAGTCCCTTCTCACTCTTCCACTTCCTCTCTTTCCCAACTCCGTCTTTCTCTGGAAAATTGCCTTTTGTTGCAACTTTTGAATGCGTATTCTAGCGTTAAGTTCGTCCATAATTCCTGCACTTTTGTTCGGGGCCTTCTGAATTGAATATCCGATAATAATATTCGAGTTTGCACCCTTTGAGCGGCAAAACGTTCGTAATCATAAGAGACGCTACCGTCGCTTACCGTTATTTGGCACCAATTCGTAGCGCCGCTTAAATCAACAAACGGTTTAATCTTGGGATTATCGGCAAACGAGCGGTTTGCATCGGGGATATCAAAACTTGTTCGACCGCGCTGAAAACGAAGGATAAAAAGTTCGTTTCTTTCAGGTTAGGGTATTTAAAGTTAAACGTGGTTAAAGCTTAGATTCACACAGCGATAAAAGTGGGTTTGATTTCTTACACAGGAACTTTCGGAAGCTTCATTTTTGACGAATTGAAATACTCGACTTCTGCATTAGTTCTGCTATCATTATTTTAAGTGCTCGCCTGATTCTGTTGCTTACACGATCTTTGCTTTTAAATTGCGTCTCATTTCTTTAATGTACTCAAATTTTATTAAATACTGCAGACGGAAAAATGGATCAAGTACCTTCATTATAGAAAATGTGCTTTTGCTGGTCTTTTTCGTGTCCTTAATATCATTATATAAATTGGAGTTGCGTTTTTTTATATTCAAGAAAATTCTTAAGCCCTTTTAACGTATTTAAGAGGTGAATCTAATTAGCAAAATATGAGTATGCCCGAATCCTTGCTTTTCGCAAAAATAAATATTTTGGGTAACTAAGAGTATTAAAAGCCTGAAATTTCCCAGTGCTCTGCAAATTTCTTTTAAAAATTGTTTTAATTCAGAGCTAACGAACCTTTATAAAATTTCATTTTACAGGAGGCCTTTCATTGGTACATATACAGCGTTTACCTAAATTAGTGGAAAATGAGGCTACTGCACTATTCTTCGTGAAATACCCAAAATAAAGAAAAATACATTTTCATCATTAGAGTGCTAGCGAGGAGTCAAAATATTCGATGTACAGATGAACTGCTTAAGTGTAATCCATATTTAAAGTAAAATAAACTACTCAAAAATGAATAGGGATATTGTAATATGAAGCATATATGTTTGGAATTGGCGGTTAATGGTCGTCTATTGTTGACAATTAGAGCAAGCGGAAATGTTTGATATTAAGAAACAAAAAGTAATCGAATCCAGTTGTAATTGTTTAACCGTATTAGTATCAGGTTGAGTTTGTGTGTTTGATCGAATAATCTTTCCTGTCTTCTTAAGATCTTCTTCGTTCTTTGTTATTTTATTCTTGTGTTGCATTTGTGTTCTTAATAATAACCAACAATGCGGAGAAACCATTTAACAATAGAACAACGAAATTTAGCCAATGCGCCAAAGAGGTGACCGCTCGGTCGACATTGCTTGTATGTTAGAAACCACGCAGAGCGTAATATCACGTGCCCTTTGGCGCCTTAGAGAAACCGGTACGACTGCAGGAAGAGCTGGACGTGGATCTTTTCGCATCACAACACTCTACTACTGGTAATTAATGCAAGAAGACACCCGTTTTCAACTGCTCGACATCTACAGCAAGTGCTCCAGAATGCCACAGGAAATCGAGTCTTCACCCAAACTGTGAGAAATTTGTTTGAGGTAGGATTTACTTCATAACGCATCCTGAGGTGTCCTACAAGAACTGTGGTTCAACGAAGACACCGGGTGGAATGGTCAAGACGTAGGATTCAAGAAGCGACACCGTGGGATGGTATACTGTTTTCGGACGAGTACAGATATTGTCTCAGCAATGATAGGCGGCGTCAAAGAGTATATCGTAGTTGCGGACATCGTACCTTACCACAGTATACCCAACCAGTCGTTGCCTTTGGTGGTGGTGGTCTTATGGTATGGGCTGGAATTTCTTAAGAGTGGCGTACTGACCTCCATATCTTTAATGGTACATTCACGGGCCAACGTTATGCCTAAGAGATCATTATGGACCACGTTCTGAACCGTCGCAACGCTGTTGGATGGCAATATTTTGTTTTTCTTGAAAACAACGTAAGGCTGCATCGCGCTCGGTTCTGTTAGAGATGTTTCAAGATGAAGAAATGAACCGTGTTGCTCTTCTTCCGCTATATTCAGGCCCCAACAGCATCGAGCATGCATGGGACCTTTTGCAGAGACAGCTGTATCTTCATAATCCAAGGCCTACTACTGTGCAATAACTGAGGGATGTATTGCCGGTACTGTGGCATCAAATACCACAAGAACATATTCATAATTGCACTGAGAGTATGCCAGCAAGGTGCAGAGCAGTTATTACTACCAGAGGAGGTGCCACGCGGTATTAGAATTTAATAAATTGAAGTTAACTGAAAGGAGACCATAA
The DNA here is from genome assembly GCA_014611495.1 of Limonius californicus. NCBI lineage: Eukaryota > Metazoa > Arthropoda > Insecta > Coleoptera > Elateridae > Limonius > Limonius californicus. Next base: position 4,949 of record JABXWE010015004.1, on the reverse strand, counting down.
TGATTGTCATTATAGTATTGTTAAATTTTTTCTTTAAACGTACTTTTGTTGTAATTTTCATGTTCATTACTAAAAAAGACGTTAGATTTTGTTGTTTTGGTAGTTTTTTTATTATAAATGCAATTTGTGTTGCCTTTAAGTGTCTTACGCTGCAATATACCTATTCATCTTTGTGTAGTTTATATACAACAAACGTAACAGATGCAACTGTATATTTCTATATTCAAGAAAGCAACTAAATTAAAATATATTACATAATTATTAAGTAATTTCCTTAGCTATATATTAATAAAATATAATAATGATGGGTTATAGCATATCCTCATAGTACAAAATATAATAAATAGAAAACTAGAGTTTTTGTATTTGCAAAGCTATAAATTATTAAATCTTAAAAATCTATATTACCATGAATTGCACTAACCGCTTCATGTTTTTATAGCGCAGGAAGGCTAGCGTTAAAACAATTTGCAATCTAGAAAAAATAACAACAAACAACACAAAACAAAATTGTATAAATGAGTATAATTCAAAAGTTTATAAACGTGGAATCTCTGTTATAGCTAATGTATTAATTTAGCTAACAAGATACGAGGTGTGTTCAACTGAAGCCAATATTTGCTTTATTAAAAATGTATTCAACAATTCCATTACAAATACTTACCGTCACAGTTAAGGCACCTTTCGCATTGTTTTACTAACCGACGTATACCCTGCTCATAGAATTCTTGTGACTGCTGATTGAAGGAGTCTTCCACAGATATCTGTATTTCTGCGCCAGACTCAAAATGCCGACCTTTTAACGCCTTTTCAACGGTCCAAAACTATGGAAATTGCAATGCTATAGATCCGGGCTATAGCGTGGATGCTCTACCTTCCATTTTTTTCGTTGAAGATTTTCTGCTGCCACATTAGCAACATGAGGCCTAGCATTGTCTTGCAGCAAAATGACCCCACGCATAAGTTTCCTGGAAGTTTCCGTCTTATTGCTTGATGAAGCTTGTTCAAAATTTCATTGTACAGATTTGCATTGACATTTACTCCAGGTTCCCTAAACTTTAGCAACAAAGGTCCTTCATGGTAAAAAAATGTAAACATCACCTTTCCTGCAAAAGGTTGTGCAATGTGCAACTTGAACGTTTCCACTGCATCGATGATAACTTACTGGATGGTTCGTAGTAATGGTACCAAGTTTCGTCACTAGTAACTATTGACAGAAGGAAGCCATCACCATTCTGCCTACAGTCTGTGAGGTGTTGCAGAGATAAGGCATTCGCAAACATTTTACTGCATTTGACAAGAAGCGAGATATCCATTGCGAATAAATTTTGCTGTAACACAAATTACGAGCAATACTATGGACAGATCCTACACTTGCACCAACAATTTCTGAAATTTCTCTAATTGAAGTTCGACGATTTTCTCTAATAAGACCTTCCACACATGCCATATTGTTTTCTGTTAATGCAGTACACCACCCCTCTTTTCCATTCTTAAATTTTCGGCACCATTCCTTCACAGTTGGGTACACAATACATGCATTCCCATACACTGCTTGAATTCGCATATGAATTTGCAGCAGCTGCACACCATCAGCACTTAAAAGTTGTAGGACCGCACGCGCATCAAACTTGGACAGATTTTCAACAACAAACGCCATTGTCGCTTTTTCAAACAATATTCTCATGTTATTTCTATACAGGTATATATTAGGCCTTTGTACAACATTTTGTTCGGAGTTGTGTACAAAGTATTTTGCTGTATTCTGTATCGTGTCATACAGCAAATTTTTGTTTAAAACTTTGTACAAAATTCTTTAGATTCATGTTCTAAAACCTACAGAAATGTGCACAAAGTTGGCGTCGCATAGATGCGCAAACGATCAATTTTTAGTGTTTATTAACGATTACAGAGGGCAGAGAAGTATACAGTGGGCCAATTGAAACGAAACAGACTCGATTTTTCATATTAATCGTTATTTTTGAAAAATCGCTGGTGCCCGTCAATTTTTGTTTTGAGGGGAAACTTTTTTCATTTATTTTCAATCTTGTCACTTCAACCTCATAGGGGTGAGCTTCACCTCTACAATTTTAAATAGGACATGGGGTCGAGTAAGACATCACTTTAAATAACATTCAATTCTCGTTTTAACGCTTCCTAGCTTTTCAAATTCGGATCAGCAGTTTTCAAGAAAATGCCTTTTAAGGATAGTAACCCGTCAGAAACCAATAATTCATGATTTTTCAGTTTTAGCGAGTACTATAAATTTTGCTTTTTATGTGATCCAACAGAAAGAAGTTTAAAAGGTAATGAACGAAATCCTAATACACATGTTAATCGAAAGTACGTTCTTGTGCTAGTAGCCAAATTTCGAGAGACGGGAACGGTGGCAAATCGAAAGCGAATCGTAGAAGCTGAAAATCGAATTGTGGGGAATGAAGCTATGGAAGTTGCACTTTTGGGTCACGTCCATCCGTAGGTTGGCAACAATTACTGGCATATCCCGTCAAGCATTCTAAGAATTTTGAAAAGCCCATAAATTCCATCCGTATAAAATCCACCTTGTTCAAGAATTAAACGAAGATGACTTTCATAGACGTTTGGATTTTTGCGAGGGTATGAGTGAACGGATAATTAATAATTCAAAGTTGCTTCTTAACATTTCTTTTTCGGATGAGTGTTCGTTTTTTTGAACGGGATTGTTAATCGCCAGAATTGTCGCTAGTGGGCCGATGAAAACCCACCAATATGTATTCCATGAAGTTCACACACGAAATCCTCAAAAATTAAACGTGTGGGCTGGAATTTGTGGTGAGCTCGTTGTTGGTCCTTCTTTTCTACCAGGAAGTCTAACAGGAGAAATGTATTTGGACTGGCCTGCGAGGCCACCAGATTTAAGCTCTTTAGACTTCTTTCTGTGTAGCCACATAAAAAGTAAAATTTATAGTAGTCAGCCAGAACCCCTAAATGATTTGCGTCAGCGGATCAACAACGAATGCCGCCAAATTACCCTAGAAATGCTTCACAACGTCCGAAACCGTTTTCATTAAAATCTGTACTACTGTATGGATGTTGGAGGTCAACATTTCGAACATTTAATAAAGTGAAAGTTAAGGTAAATTTCTTAATCAATAAAACATTACTGGTGTAAATTATGGTAAAAGTGAAAAATCATGAGTTATTGGTTTTTGGCGGGTTACTATCTTGAAAAGGCATTTTATGGAAATCTACTAATCCGAATTTGAAAAAATAGGAAGCGATGAAACGAGAATTTAATATTCTTTAAATTGATGTATCACTCGACCCCCTTTCCCATTTAAAATTTTAGGGATGGAGCTCACCGCCCCTAGGAGGCTGAAGTGACAAGGTTGAAAATAACGGCAAAAAGTTCCACCCTTAAAATTTAAATTTAATTAAAATTAATCCAAAAACCAGGGAAACCGCCAACTGAAACAACGTCTTACAGGCCAATTACGCTGCTGCCTTGTTTATCCAAACTGCTGGAAAAGCTACTTCTTGAGCGAATCAAACCCATACTTGAGGAGTCAGTCATAATCCCGCAACATCAATTTGGGTTTAGAGAAGGACACTCGACCTTAGAACAACTTCACAGGGTAGTGGATACAATCGAAAAGGATTTAGAAGAAAAGCGTGTGTGTTCTGCAGTATTTCTAGATGTAAGTCAAGCCTTTGATCGTGTCTGGCACAGCGGATTACTGTATAAAATCAAAAAATTGTTGCCTCATCAATACTACCTGTTGTTTAAATCGTACCTCAGTGACAGATTCTTCCAAGTCAAACATGAAGATGGACTCTACAATTATCACCTTATACATGCAGGAGTTCCCCAAGGCAGCGTACTTGGACCGACATTGTATCAGATATATACAGCCGACATACCATGCGACGAAAATGTAGTTATGGCCACCTTTGCTGCTGATACAGCACTGCTTTCGTCCCACCAAAATCTGACAGAAGCTTCAACCCAACTACAAACTTCACTGAATTCTTTGGAAATCTGGCTTAGTAAATGGCGAATTAAGGTAAACGAAAGTAAATCGGTTCACATAACATTCACAACAAGACGAACCACAAGCCCAGGGCTCACTCTAAATAGCAAAATGATACCAACCAGCGATACTGTTAGATATCTCGGGATGCACCTCGATAAGCGCCTTACTTGGAGGGATCATATCAATAAAAAAAGGAAGGAACTTGATATTAAAATTAAAAAACTGTATTGGCTATTGGGATACAAAGCTAACCTTTCACTTAACAGTAAATTGTTGCTTTATAAAACTGCCCTTATACCAATATGGACTTACGGAATAATGTTATGGGGCTGTGCAAAACAATCAAACATTAATATTATTCAACGCTTTCAAAACAAAGCCTTAAGAACTATAACCAATGCTCCGTGGTACGTGAGTAATATGACGTTACACAATGACCTTCAGATAAGGTGGGTTCAAGATGAAATCAAAAGATACACCGAGGGGTATGTGGCCCGACTGAATAAGCACTCCAACACACTGGCAATAAATTTACTTAATAATGAAAATGAAACCAGAAGATTAAATAGAAATAAAGTGTTAGATCAAGTTTAGTGTAACATACTTCAGTGCGTCTTTATAGTGCTATTATAAAATACTGTGTGGCTAACTATTAAAATTTTATGTATGTATTGTCACGTTAAGTGTACATATTAAAGGAGGACCATCGATGGGTGGTAACTCCAATCATGTATTTTGTCATACATCAGTTTTGCTTGATAGCCTTTAAACAGGCTAGTTGTAAACATTTATTTACAATAAAAAAAAAAATTAAATTAACAGGTACGAAGGATTGTTTTAAAATCACGATAAATATGCAAAATCGGATCTGTTTCGTTTTCATTGGCTCACCCTGTATGTTCACCACATGTTACCTCACTACGCCTACATTTCGCA
>JABXWE010015003.1:0-19157 GCA_014611495.1 Limonius californicus | reverse complement strand
GTCTACTTTTCTTTTTTCTATTTAAAAATTTTTTTTGCTAATAATGTGTTTTGTTTGCCAGTTTTCTTAACCTTCCAGTAGTCGCACCTTTTATCTGGACACCAGTAGTCGCAGTAGGTCTCTCAGACCCCTTGGTATTCTGACTTTTTGCACTCATACTAATTGAGATATATTGCTCATTACTGAATATATTTGTTTATTAGGATAATAAAACACATTCGTCACAAAATTTACACTTCTAACTTTATTTGAAAATTCACAAAATAATATCAAAGCAAAATGTGCATTTCTTGACGTTATCTTAATATGTTCTGTTTTTTCAAATTTTACTTTAAAAATGCCATATGTCATTATTGAAATAATGAAAATAAGGTTCATTTAGTGTAAAAAAAGGAATCAAATGATTTAAATCAGCTCAACCATCACCATCACCATCAATATGTATTCACTTACAAGGACACCTCACTTGGCTCACAGGTGGTAATTCTCAAAAGAATACACCTAAACTAATGCGCTTTCGTATGAGCATAAGAGAGTACTCGATCGAAAGGTACCGAAAACGACCAAGCGTAAGATCAAAAAATTACAGAGTTATAGCTGAAATAAGAATTGTCAGATCTGTGAGACCCCGTGCGACTACTGGAAGGTTAACCAATACACATATAATTATTTTATTAATAAAATGCTGTGCTGCGTGAACGCTCTGTCAATTTTAAAAAGGGATTTTTTAAATTAAAAGTTTTAGTATTAATAAATAGTTAAAATGTCAAAATTTACAGATCTACCTAAGTTACAAAATATGTTTGCCCCAAAATTTTATTTTTAAGGTAGGTAGCTATAAGGCAAACTTCATAAAGCGTTTGTGCAACCGGCCGTAATGTTACAAACCATGTGAAAAATTACTATAATTATAGTTTGGATTTTATTTCCTTGGATTTTCTTCCTTTGGATTTTTTTCCTTTGGAATTTTTTCCTTTGGATTTTTTTTCATGGATTTTTTTCCTGGATTTTTTCCGTTTACCATCATAGATGACACCCGCCTACTTGGTAAAATATAAAAAAACGCAAAAAGTAATCTAGTAAATATTATGTTCGCTATTAAAGACTTACACATCAAAAGTTACCCGACATATGATACATAGTTAGAAAGAGAAAAAAAAATCCGTTTTAACTAAACCATAGCCAACTATGATTCCCATTTGAAAAAATACAACTTTAGGCCATAACTCGACATTAAACTTTTTTTTTTTCAAATTTTCTCGGCGCCACTGGATTATACAGAAAAAAGTGCCTTAAGAATGTAAAAGTTATTTTGCCCTAACTTTACAAACAACCACGATATTCACATGTGTCTAAAAGTCGAAAAATCGAACTTTTGTTTATAACTCGAAAACAAAAGACGATAGCAAATTTTTGTTTCCGCCAGTGAATTTGTCTCAAAAAAAGAGATCGAGAATGTGACTTCCTTTTTTTTGTATCTCCTATAGTTACCGAGTTACCCTATACAAACATCGAAATTTGCCCACCCTGTACATGACTTCACCTACAAAATATTTTGGTAATTTCTTGCCCCTGAATTCTACCAAATCCCAATCACCGACGGCCAACTCCTCAACAGTTTTGAAGTCATCTTCCTGTTCCTCAGCCGTGGTTTCTAGGAATGCATCGTAATCCTCATATTTATCATAAGAGTTTCTAACACTGAACTTATCCCCATCACTATCTTATGAGCTGTCAATTTCTTGAATCTTTCTTCTCTTTGTTTCCTTAGATGTGGTTAATTTGGTATCTGTTTTATTTTTTTGTGCTCTCTGTAACTTTTTTATTTCCTTCTGCCGTTCTTGCTCCTCTTTCTCTTCATTTTTCTGATTAAGCCTGTTGTATACCTCATCTGAAGTAATAACTTCAGATCCACTTATATCCACGTATATGATTTGTGATTTTGAACGGTCTCCAATAGCAATTGCTGGAAGGTTTTTGCAGGAATATTTTCAACTGATGTTGCCTGTGGTATGAAACTATCTGATGTTGGTTCTTGCGTAGGACTACTTGTTGAGGGGGTAACTGGGCAATCTGAACTAGAATTCGAAGGATTTCCTGTTGAAACAGGGGCTAAACGTTCATTATGTTCAGATGTGGAAGTGTCATTTGAACCTGAAGATTACATATTATCATTTGTGGTTGTATATTCGTGGACTTCCACAATCTAAGCGAAGTCGGATCGAATAAACTTTCAGAAAATATGTCCTTATTGTAAGGATAAATTCCTCCTTTCCGAAACCCTGAGTGAATTATGGTCGGATCCAGATTCCTCCACAGCAAACTGATAATCTTCACAAACTCCTTTTTTGGCAGCTTCTGTCCAATATGATGCTTTTGCCACTTTACCAGTTCAAAGTCCCATGTAGTTTTCAACGATTTCATTAAGGAGAGGTCTAGGGGTTGCAGTACATGAGATGAATGAGGTGGTAAGATAAGGATTGTAACATTCTCCTTTCTTGCTAACCCTACCAGTTTTAAAGCCACATGCGTTTTGTGACCATCACAAATAAGAAGTGCAGGTCTTTCACCACCAAGTGATAGCAAGAATAATTTTTCAAAGAATCTTTCAAAAACGGTTGGTTCCATTCCATCCATCCGGGTTTTGTAGCGGCATAAGTGATGCCTGGATATGCTTCTTCTTTTATTGGTTGCCATTCATCCCAAATGTTCTTTGCCTTAAAAATACTTAATGGTGGAACATTAGCACCATTAGCGGCTACTGTCAGAAGAACTGAGATGTTTTCTCTGCCAGGGGAGCTAATAGTGTTTGAAGAAGGAAGTCCTCTCCCGCCAACCATTTTTGTCTTTGACGGATCCCTCGCAAAGCCAGTCTCGTCACAATTAAATATCAAGTGTGGTTTGTTTTCCAAACCAAGTCTCTCAACAGTAGTCTTTACTTTATCAAAATAGTTATAAGTCACTAAAGGGTCCATACACCTCCTTCTAGCGATTTAACACACTGGGGTTTTTTTATAGACAAATTATTCTGCTTCATGAATGCAGCCAATCACTAGTTGGTCAGGAATTTTTAAAATGAGTTTTGATCCCATTGGTTTTGACATATTCCTTGACTAGATCTAACACTTCCATTCTGGAAAGCCCGAATCCATGTTTCTCCATTTCCAGTAGCCCGGAAGCTATGTTCTTCTAAACTTTTTGTGAAAAAGCAGTAGGTCGCCCATAGGAGGTGGATTTACTTCCTCTTACACGATCTATCAATATATTAAGTGGTATTTCATATGCCTGGAAAGCACGGTAGAGGTTGGATCATCCCAATTTCACATCTTCCACAGCTGCTGCCAAATCTTCTGGGGAGTATTTCTTTTCCCTGTCACTCTTTCTGATGTAATTTCTTACCATGTTGTGTACTGGCACAATTACAGGGGCATTTACTAAAAAATAAATAAAAACCCGTTCCAATGTAGGGGGCAAGTGCAGTGAAATGATGTATAAATATATTAATGACAATTTACAATAAAATACTGCTTGGTGTCTACTAATATTATCTATTAATTTACTCCTACGGTAATTTTTTTCATATACTGCTTTTTTGGCATAACATAGTCACAAGTAATTTTCACATAAACTTCCCTCACAGGGCCAAACAAACCACAATAAAATAGATCTGCACACGACCCTCTAATAATTTTGAGATTTATATAAACGAATAGTAAAAGAGAGATTATTCATGTTTTAGGAACTACAGCAGCATGCCAAAGAACAAGCAGACAACCGAATGGTTGCAAGCATGAGTCTACCTCCTAGTCCCAATCGTGGCAGCAATTATTTAACAGGGGAAAGCCCCCCCACTTTACACCCTAACACTGATTTACATCGATATGCAGCTAGGTACGTAAAAGTGTGAGAACAAACTTGATTGTTTGAAAGTTAGGTTGCACACTGCAATATGTTTTAAAACCTTTAGGTCAGCATTGGCTAATCGCACACGAAAACCTCATCCTAATACTATAAATGAAGAATCGGATGACAAGAATCCTGCCATACGCAAACCTCTAGTCACTACACAATTTGTGCCTTGGGCGTGTAAATTTTTTGCCCAACCACTAATAAAAGAAGAAGAATTACAGAATGACCCTGAGTCTCAAACTTTTTATGAGAGGGACTGGAGGTTCGAAAGGTTTGTATTTGTTTTAGTAATTCGCATATATTTAATTGAATTAGGTTAAATTAAACAGTATTCATTAATTTGTAACATCTCTAGAAATACAAAAATACGTACAGAAGCTCATGAAGAACATAAACGTGCTGTGAACAGTAGATTGGAGTCTCAGGTATTTAGTACACGATGTACTGCACCTCCTGCTGTACTTCAATTTCATCCATATGATCAACAGATTGCTGTAGCTGGCAGAGACAGCTTTGCGTAAGTATTTATACATGCATTAAGTTGCAGATTAAACATCGGAAAACAAAATGTTGACATCTTTTCTAATTACTCTGTAAAATGCTCTATTTTAGAATTTGGGATTGGGGTCGAGGAGCCAAAATATGCTACTGTCACAATAAATCTCTAAAGAATCCAACTAGCAGTAGAATAACAGCCTTGGAATGGGTGAACGGCCATGATGTAGCACTACTTATGTCGGCCTCGGACGACGGCAGTGTAAAGTTATGGCGGCCCAACTTTAGTTGGAGCAGAGAGCCCACTCTCGTTTGTGCCTGGCAAGCATTCAACGAGCTATTGACGCCTTCTGCTAAACCTAATTGTAAGTTGAAAAACATACTATTGTTAATTGTTTTTATTCCATTTTGACAATTTAAATTGACTTTATTAACTCCATAGTAACCGTCATAAAGAGTTCATGATTCACTAGTGAAATCAAAGCGTTTGAATTCACTAGTGAAATGAAACCATTATAAAATTTCAAAAACGAACAGATTTTTGTTTATTTCTATTTATTTACTTATTTTACAAAAATATTAACATTGAATATTAGTTTTTGCCTTTGTAAGATGAAATATAAAAGTTACAATTATTCAAATTACTAAATTTTACATCAAATTGTGGATGAAGAGGCAAATTAATGTCTTGATTAGTTTCTTGGTTTGACACGGAATTTGATGCAGAGGAGCTTGCTGCGGAATTCAAGGCAGATCTATTATTAATGATTGCTCAATGATTCTTCTCGAAATTTCGATTTTATTGTTCAGAGAATCCTCTATGTATCCTTCGACGACACTATTCGAACGCCAACCGCCATCACTATTCGAACGCCAACCGCCGTGTCTTTACAACTGCTAAATCTGCCCCAGAGTCTGCTAGTAGAGTTGCACTTGAACGCCTAAAACTATGACCCTTGTGTTCTAGTGGATTTGAAAGGCCTAGAAATTGTGCAATTTTTCTCGGAATTGTTGAAAAAGTGTTCACTCCTACGGGTTGTACCGTGCATTTTTTGTTCTTGTAATTGATGAACAATCGTTTATGTGATATCTTTTCAGGCCGTAATTTTCTGTACTTTCGAAAAACGTCAATAGCAGAAACACAGTTACTTCCATTGATGATGGTAAATGTTCTGGGTTTATGAGTCTTCGTGTCCGGAATTTGGCCACCAGTTCACCAATTCTACATCCTCCAAAAATTCCCACGATAAAAATTACTTTTTGCAATAAATATTCATCATCAGAAGCATTATCTAAGAACCTCTCCATTTCTTCGAGTGTGAACACTTTGGATTTCTTTGGCCTGTGCCCTACAGACTGTTGTTTTAGGAATGCTGACACTTGATGAAATCTGTAACAATGAATAGTTTAAACTTCATAAATAATAATCATTGCGATATCACAAACCTGCTTATATCAATATTTTCCTTCACAGATAACATTTTCTTCAGTTGGGAATAATACGACCACAGTGATGAAGATTAAGCATTTTTAGACCGTTCCGAAATATAAGCCAAAATAATTTTTTCGTTTACTCCTTTTGCATGTTTTCTCTTCCTCCACTCACAGAAATTCGTATACTCTTTTTCATATGAATGCTTGGATTTTGCTGGCACCACTTTATTCATAGCTTCCAAAGCTTCGTCCAAGACTGCTGAGGGTACAATAACTTCGTTTTCGTCTTGAACTTCTAAAATTCCAGACATTTTTGTCTCGCAAACACACAAAATCCGAAAGCGTCACAACTTTAGAACAATGTAAACAACTGGTTGTTAAGGTGTGAAAATTAGTTTCGCAGTCTACACGATTTCTCGATTGAATTTTTTTTAATTCCAATTTGAATTTTATTCGTAAAATCCGTCAAAATGGAATAAAAACATATAAACACCATGTGAATCAAACATATTTATTCACTCAAAGAAATGATCTCAGTCGCACTGCGTGCTCATGATCTCAACATCTTTTCGTGAGTAAAAGTATGTTTGATTCACTTGGTGTTTAATATTTAATAATAAACGTTGCGTTGTAAGAATGCAGACTGCAGACGACAGAACACACTACAACTTTAAATTTAAACTTCGGGAAAATTCGTGAGGCAACGCCTGAAATTATCGGAAATTTACCGACAACAGCGCCCTCTAGGAACTATGGACATGTATTAAGTAACTGGTTCAAATAGCTCCATTTAACTGTCATAGGCCTGGTTATGACTGTGAAAAACATACAAAGTGATTTTTTAAAAAGTCAATTGCAGCAAGCCTAGAAAAAAAGCTATTCCGTCTGCAGTCAGCTGTAATGAGCTCTGGATGACATTTACCTGTATGTCAAACTGTGTGACAGTTCAGGTAGTTAAAAATTTTGGCCCAACAAAATGTGAAAATGAACAAGTATTTAGTTGCAACTGATTTGTAATTTATTAAGGTAAGTAAATTACAGGTTTTTCGTCAAGATTTCTTGATTGGCAGCTATGCTGTTGCAATTTTCATATTGTCAGATTCTAAAGCTTAATATAGACGGGACAATCCCTAGGCTACTGCAATTGACTTTTTAAAAAATCACTGAAGGAATTTGAAACAAACAACTTCATCTGAAGCACTATTTAGGCATAAATTAAATTTACTTTTTATAGAAAACGCTTTTGTTGTATAGAGAGGTATTGTTCAAATGTTTACATAGGTACAAAAACTTCTTTCGTGATATTTCTAATTAAAAATAAATTCACGTACAGATCAGTTCCTTATATGAAAATTGTCAGAATTAAGTACACTCAACCGTTATCAGATATTCTGTACAAAATGTCAGGTTTTATGGATACTTATACAAGTATCTGTGCTAAATTCTAACTGCAAATTTTCTTGTTTCCAAGGGCAAGAGCAAACTCGGAAAGCATGAAGAATAGAAAAACAGTGCGATATAATATATAGCTGCAGGCAATTTTTATTTATTAACTGTGTAGGTAATCTTCAGAACAGAAACCACATTAAATTCTGTTACAAAATATTATGTAAAACATTCTATTAATTTAGTTCGCTTGAACAAACTGCAAAATGTTTAAATATTTTTCCATTAATTGTAAAGAAGCAATATAACTATTTGTGCGCTTCCCAAAGTTTTATGAAGGTACAGAGATGTACTTATACCACCAGTTTCGTTAACCGTCACTCAACCGCTACCATAACAAGTATACTCAAGAAAATTCGCCTGTCAGAAATGGTTACCGAGCCGTTGATTTGACAACCCCTAAAATGTGACATAAGATCGAATATTGCGTGCGGTTTGTACCTCATCAGTCGTACGTTATTTCGTTATACAAAGGATAATTCCAAAAGCCCGAATAAAAGGTTTTACAATGATGGCAGACGCTTTTTCGAGGAACGAATTAATAGGCTTAGTCGTACGTTTAACGTTAGTGTCAGCTGTGACTTTCCTTAGTATAAAATGGTTAATGAATCAGGTAGACCCCACAAATAAAAGCAAGAAGAAGGCGAAAAAACGTGCCCAGGAACAACTCCGAAGGTAAGCAGCCCCAAACAATCGCTTGGAGTTAAAATTACTCTGGTCTGTATTTGTAGGTTAGCTGGAAGTGGGAACGCGCCGTTGTCCATTGATAAGCTCACTGATTATGAGATGATGATAGCAGCCCACCTTGTACACCCCCATGATATCAATGTCACATGGGAGGACATAGCCGGATTACATTCTTTAATACAGGAACTGCGCGAGACGGTTATTTTACCCATACAACGGAAAGAGCTTTTTACTGACTCGCAGCTGACACAACCACCAAAGGGGGTGTTGTTGCACGGTCCTCCTGGGTGTGGTAAAACCCTAATTGCTAAAGCAACAGCAAAAGAAGCAGGAACGCGCTTCATCAACCTTGATGTATCAATTTTAACTGACAAATGGTATGGTGAAAGCCAAAAATTGGCAGCGGCAGTGTTTACTTTAGCTGTGAAGCTTCAGCCTTGCATAATCTTCATTGATGAGATCGACTCATTCTTGCGCATGCGCAACAGCACCGACCACGAGGCCACTGCGATGATGAAGGCCCAGTTCATGTCCTTCTGGGACGGCTTAAGCACGGATTCTAACTGCACGGTTATTATTATGGGGGCTACAAACCGCCCACAAGACTTAGATAGGGCTATTTTGCGCCGAATGCCCGCAACTTTCCATGTTCCGATGCCCAATACACAGCAAAGGCAACAAATCTTAGAATTAATCCTCCAAAATGAACCTGTCTCCGATGATGTAAACTTGCTAAGAATTTCCAAGTCCACTGAAGGCTTCTCCGGATCAGACTTGCATGAGTTGTGTAGAAATGCGTCGGTTTATAGAGTTCGAGACTACATGAAGAATAACCAGAGCGAGGAGCCTCTTATGAAGACTTCCATTACGGATTCCGAAGACGAGTACCATGACGCATTAAGGCCCATTACCATGGATGACTTAACAAAGTCCCTAAGCAAAATGAGGGAGTCCAAGATGCACTGTGGGTCGCTGCCGATGAGCAGAATTGATTTAGATTAGCAATGGCTGAAAATTATAGAAAAACATTTAGTAAATTTTGATGCATGTATGAGGAAGTACAATAATTTCGAGAGATCGTTCAAGCGTGTTGTGACTTATAAAGCGACCTGAGCGATTGTAGTGTAAAGCTTTCTTTGTCGTCACATTGTATATAATAAATGTTGGTTCTTATTGTTATTTTTATGAACGCGGATTGTAGTTTTAGTTTGAAGTACAGAAGTGATGATAGTTAAGCTACCAAATTATTTATTATGTTTGCTATATTTGTGAGGTTGCAATTTGAAAGGGTGAAATTTGATTTATTTTTATAACTCGTTGACTGTTTGTTATGCATTGTATCACACATTATAGTTTGATGAGATAATAGTAGCCTGTAACTGCCTCATTACAATAAAAGTCGCAGGAACATTGTTTTGTCCATTTCCGATTTGTATAAATGCAAAAGCGTGACTGGTTTTTTGTTACAAGTTTTTTTGAATGTTGAAAGCAACTCCAATTACACTAATTCTTAATATAGATACACTTAAAAAGAGTTATATCAATAAAGTTTAATGAAAATTGTTCAAATGCATGTATGGAAAACATTTTAATAAAAGTCCATCGTTGAAGTTTTTTGTTTTTCTGCAATTTTAAGTCTCAGTAGATATGATTTTAGCACTAAAGGCCATTCAAACCTATCGCTTTATAACTACCTTGATTGACCGGGTCTTCTAACTTTTGCATTTTAATTTAATTTCCTTTCACCAGTGGCGGATTTACACATTTGCCGCCAATAGGCTATTCAAATTTTGCCGCCCCTACCGACCTCTACAAGTGTCAGTTCGTAGATTATTTTTACAATCCAACGATTTAGTTAAGATTACACAAGAAATAGTTCTTCTTCTTCTTCTAGCTTCTAAAATAGGCTAACAGCCTGTTCTTTACCATATTACTGGACGGCGTCGCTCCATCGCTTTTTGGGTTGCCCGATACTTCTTCTTCCCCCAGGTTGATTATCTCGTGCGATTCGTACCACTCTACTCTCGTCCATTCTTTCTATGTGCGCGTTCCATTCTCTTCTTCTATGTGAGACCCAATCACTAATGTTTTCGATTTTACAGGCTTGCCTTATATTTGTGTTTCTCACTCTGTCACGTCTTGTTTTCCCAGCTATTCTTCTCAGTACATTCATTTCTATGACTTCCATTTTCTGTTTACTTTTTACTGTTTGTGGTTTTGTTTCTGCCGTGAATGTTAGTATTGGTCCGTATAGTGCTCTTATATATGCTAATCTTTGTTTCTTTCCTTATGTACTGATTACCCCATATGGTGTGGTTGAGACATCCTGCTACCCTTTTTGCTTTTGTGGTGTGTTCCTTTACCTCTCTATTTAAGTCTTCATAGCTTGTGATAGTTGTTCCCAGATATCTTATTTCCATCACCTGCTGTACAGGTTTGTCATATGCTACCAGCTTACATCTTGTTGGCTCTTATGATATCGCCATTGATTTTGTTTTTGGCACCGATATTTTCAAGCTAAACGTTTTGCAAGTGTTGAGAAATAGGTGTAGCATTCTCTGTAGTTCGTTCTCACTGTCTGATATCAGCACCGCATCATCGGCGTAGCATATTATGCTTATATTTTCTGTACCCATTTGGAACCCCTGGTATTGTTTTACTATTTTTATTATTTCGTCCATTATGAGGTTAAATAATAGCGGGCTTAATGAATCCCCTTGTCTTACACCTTTCTTTGACTGTATGGCTTCTGTTAGTGTATTGTTATATTTAATCTTCACGGTGTTGTTAGATACCTAGTCGCATACGAAGATCTCTGTGATCAGTGTCACAAAATACTCGTTTCAACAGGACATGGAGGAAATGTAAAGCTGAGAAATTATGCAAAAATCAAATACTGTGTACCTCTAGACCTTGCATTGAAGCATATTTAAATCATTGCAAATTATGCAATGAGAAGGAAAGCAATTTCGTAAACTTGTCGTGAAGATTTTAATGAAAGAGGACAGATAAATCTTATCGATTTTCACTATCTTCCGGATGGCAAATTCAAGTGGATATTGAATTACCAAAATCACAGTACCAAATTCGTTTGCTTGAGGCCTTTGGAGCCGAAAAGCGCTGCGGAGGTGGCTTCTCAACTGCTGAAAATCTTCCTAACTTTTGGGGCACCCCGCATCTTACAAATCGATAACGATCGTGAATTTGTGAACTAGGTGATCGAGGAATTGAAAGAATGGTGGCCTGAATGTGTTATCGTAAATGGGCGTCCCCGTCATCCACAAAGTTATTGCAGCATCGAGCGCAATAATCAGCACATCGAGAACTTGATCAGATCTTGGATGTCCGATAATGATTCAACACGCTGGGCAATCGGGCTTCATTTCGTGTAATGGCAAAAAAATATTTCCCATCATCGAATTATCGGGCTATCTCCCTATAGAGTGGAACACCCCTACCCCTTTTACCCCGTGTGGCGACTCTTTTTATTTTTTTCAATAAACTTGTTTCGGTAGAAGAAATTGTACTATTAAATTCTTCGTAATGTTGTTTGTCCTGTTGCACATTAGTATAAGTATACAAGAACATTCTCTGAAGTTCTCCTGGACGTCATCTATTAATAGAAGGACTCTACAGTAACTTGTCTCCATTAGTATATTATAAGCAGATATATCATTGTGATTACTCTTAAGTTTCTCGTTTAAGCATCTTCTGATTTCTTCATCATATATTGTCTCATTAGTTTCAAGTCCGTTGCTAATGGTATAATTGTTGTCTTATTCCATTTATTTAAATCCAAATTTTCGGCAGCTTGAGTAGATATTTCTAATCTCCAATTTGTGTTTATTAAATGAATGATTGTCTTGAAACTTAATTTAGCTTCCGCCGTACCTACGTACGCATAATGTTCCTATACAGCAATATCACAGCATTGCTTAAGTGAGATTGCTATATTCATTGCAAATGTCGGTGATCCATATCGGTCTTGTTGCTGGTTATATTTGGCCAATATATTCGTAGCTGAAACAATCAAATCAAAATATTTGCATTGAAGAGCGTCAAACATGCTTGTTATAGATGGCTCCATTATGAAAACATAGCTGTGAAGATGTTCTGTCAACGCAAGTCAACTTTTCCATAGGTCCGTGCTTTATAAACGTCACGTTAATGGGTTTGTTTCCATTCTGGGTCTCTTTAACGTAGATAAAGTTTAGGACATTTTTTTCAGGAATCCGTTATTATAGTATTTTTCCGCTAATATTTTGTACTAAAAATCAGTTCAATATAATCACTACAATTATTATGTCTTAAAATCCGATTTTATTAATCAATTAAGAATACTTTTTTACTGTGCTCCAATTTGTACATACCAAAATAAAAAGAAAAATTGTGGAAAATTTTACGTAAAAGTATGAAATGGAGTTATTGAAATGTAGGCATAATTTTTTCATATAGGCGAAGTATTATGATTATTGCAATGCAAAGGACCCATACAACAAAATTGAATGTCTTACATTGTTTTATATGAACCTTACCTTAAAATTACATTTACGTTAATTGTGAAAGAACACATAAGAATTATGTTTCTTTTTTAATTTATAATAAAGGGTACATACTAACCTGTTACATTTGTTCAAATTTTAAATGCTTAAGATTTTGTATCCATTTCGTATCGCATCACAATCAGCTGACTAATTTTATCTCTGAACGAAAATATCATTCGCAAGCACGGCTGAAAGACAGACAAAGCGATGTTGCCAAGGCTTGGACGTAATAGTATAATGCGCTTTCACAAGTGTATACGCAGAACGTATATATGCCGAATCCAGAAGATGTAATTGTACATTTCATGAAAAGGACATCCATTTCATGAAGCGGCTCCTCATGCTGTAATTTCAAAGTTTTCCGGCACCTGGACAAACATCCCATCCATTTCATGAAGTGTAACCCATCCTCTTCCAGATGGTGAAATTATACGAGACTACAGCATTTGGATAAGCAAATTGTCCATTTCATGAAAAGGTGGGATAGAAAAGAATATTTGTTGTAATAATTGTAGCGTCGTCGCAAGAGGATGTCCATTTCGTGATCCCTGTAGCTGTGTAGTGAAGTGGTAAGAAAACAGGAGTTTTTGTTTTATTTTTCTTTATTATACTAAAAAAGAAAAAACTATACTAATATACATATGTCAAACAAAAAAAACCATTAAATATTCAAACGAAGAACAAACATAAATATTGAGGAATACTACAACACTGTATGTTGTAATGAAAAACAAGAAACACAATCATTTACATTAAACGCCGTATTTTCTCTGCCGAACGTTTTTGACGTTCGCAGGCTGCTTCTCTCTCATTTCGAATCTTTTTGCTCGATCGTTCAGCTCACTATCGATCTCATCTTGTCAAATTTATTATTTGTTTCGGCAGTGACAAGAGTCAAGTATCCCTTCATCTTTATCATCTTCTCCATTTCGTGCTTCATTTGGTGACGTGCCACTGTAATCAGTTTCGCTGCCGGTTGTTTTATTCGCCTGCGGTAATTCTTCATCAGCAAGAGTGCCTATCCAGGTCTTCTTCATTCACTAAACATTCTAGGATTTCTTTTGGCAGGTTGGAAGTAGTGAAACCCACACGCGGGTTATGGTCAAAAAGTGCTTTATAGGGAGATAGCCCGATAATTCGATGATGGGAAATATTTTTTGCCATTACACGAAATGAAGCCCGATTGCCCAATGTGTTGAATCATTATCGGATATCCAAGATCTGATCAAGTTCTCGATGTGCTGATTATTGCGCTCGATGCTGCAATAACTTTGTGGATGACGGGGACGCCCATTTACGATAACACATTCAGGCCACCATTCTTTCAATTCCTCGATCACCTAGTTCACAAATTCACGATCGTTATCGATTTGTAAGATGCGGGGTGCCCCAAAAGTTAGGAAGATTTTCAGCAGTTGAGAAGCCACCTCCGCAGCGCTTTTCGGCTCCAAAGGCCTCAAGCAAACGAATTTGGTACTGTGATGTTGGTAATTCAATATCCACTTGAATTTGCCATTCGGAAGATAATGAAAATCGATAAGATCTATCTGTCCTCTTTCATTAAAATCTTCACGACAAGTTTACGAGATATGCTTTTCTTCTCATTGCATAATTTGCAATGATTTAAATATGCTTCAATGCAATGTCTAGAGGCACACAGTATTTGATTTTTGCAGCTTTACATTTCCTCCATGTCCTGTTGAAACGAGTATTTTGTGACACTGATCACAGAGGTCTTTGTATGCGACTAGGTATCTAATTTCAGTGTCTTCAATTTTGTCGCGTTTTTTATCAAAAATTTATTTCCAAGAGACAAAACATCATAAGTTGCAAGCAGGTAATACTCCCTTCTATTCTTCTGGCCCCTAGAATAAATAGTACCTATTTTATATAAACTTTTGTTGAATTTGTACTAGGAGTAGATCAGTAGACTAGGAATAACTTACTATTTCGCTTTGGCACATAGAATTTCTTCAACAACAGCAGCTTGTGTCTCTTTGGAGAAGAGCTTTTTTCCTGGTTGTCTTGAGTAATATTGATCGATTTCATTGAAAAAATTGTCTTTAGCGTCGTACTCCATATCACACCAATAATTAGGTAATGAGGAAAGAACCACGAAATGAAAACAAAACACAACTCTTAAAATGGCACTATTTGACAGGTGGTCCTTGATCATGTGACCTTTACACGAATTGGACATCCACTTGCGACGACGCAACAATTATTACACCAAATATTGTTTTCTTTCCCACCTTTTCATGAAATGGACAGTTTGCTTATCCAAATGCTGCAGTCTCGTATAATTTCATCATCTGGAAGAGGATGGGTTCCACTTCATGAAATGGATGGGATTTTTGTCCAGGTGGCGGTAAACTTTGAAATTACAGTATGAGGAGCCGTTTCATGAAGTGGATGTCCTTTTCATGAAATGTACAATTACATCTTCTGGATTCGACATATACATACCACTTCTCTAGCGGAAATCCTTTGAATTAGAAGTATACATTTATTTATTAAATGATAACACTACTGATTCCATATATGTATGTATAACTAATGTTTCTCAGTTGTACAGTACCTTCTGATCAAAAAATATATGTAGAATAGTAGAACCGCAAAATATGAATTTGACCAATAGGAAACCAGTGTTGGGTAAGTTACTCTAAGAAAGTAACTAAGTAAGTTAATCAGTTACTCGGCAAAAGAGTAACTAAGTAAGTTACAAGTTACAGAATTATAAAAGTAACTTGAATAAGTTACTAAGTTACCATAAAGTAACTCGTTATTTTTTAAGTTACCTATTTTTATGAGACGCTACTAATGTACATGCAATTACTACCAACTTAATATCAACAGAAACACACATTTATAAGTAATTGTTTATTAGAAAATATTCTATACGTGGAGAAGGAACAGGCTTAGAGCGTAGAGGCGCTGGTTCAACGATATTTTTGGAATTTTCCAAGGATTCTATTTTATTTTTCGTTATTATTGAAATATAGAGATGGTGAATGTATTTTCGTCTGAATTAGACCCCCCAACCTGCGCACAGGTGTTAGGAATGTACTTCTCAGTAATCCGCATACGTGCTCAGAGAGCTTCTAGTTGTTAAAGGATTAAAGATTACTGGAAAAATCTGTCGCCACCCAAATAGGATCCATCAAATATTATTTATTATCGACTAAGTACAAGAAGGTATTCCTGTGTTCGGTATTAGCATTTGCATACTAAAGCATTCGAAATTTCAACAAATTCTTCAGCTTCAGGTATAATATCTTAAATACTACGCATTAAAAACAAAACATTTTAAAATATTTTACATGTGTAGCATGAAAATGTAACTTGTCATATTCAGTTACTAAAGTTACTAAATAATTGTAACGTATTATAGTTACAATTACTGAAAACACAAAAGTAATTAAGTTACTATTAAGTTACTGAAAAGTAACTAGTTACTAGTAATGAATTACTTTTACTTAGTTACTACCCAACACTGTAGGAAACACTGATCCTCAGGGGGCTGTGTAATGAAAAGTCACGTCTTTACTAGACTAAAGGAATGTTTATGATGTCAGATAAATTAGTTATCTTTTTTGTGATACGAATCTGACAGACTGTTAAAATGATTTTTAATACATTTCAAAGAGCATTCATTATTGAATGTTACTTTCGGAACGGCTTTCAAGTTGACGGAGAATGGACCTATTCGATTCCTCCTTATTTTGTGGAATTCCGAGAGAAGTATCCCAATGAAATTATTACATACCGAAAATTTTATGCTTTGGTTAAGAATTTAGTCAGCAATTTTCGAGAAACTGGAAGTGTTGGAAAGAAAGAAGGGTCTGGTAGGCCAAAGAAGATAGTACCTGCTTTAAAAAACACCAATTAGACATTTATGTCAGCAAGTTGACGATTTAAGTTACGGTACATGCAACAGAATATTGAGACAAGCTTTGCACCTGCATCCTTACCGATTTATTTCCGTTCAGAAGCTTTTAGAACAGGATTATCCAAAAAGAGTTCAGTTTTGTCGTTCGTTTTTGGATAATCTCAATGATGAACAGTTAAATTTAACCTTTTTTACCGACGAAGCCGGGTTTTACCATAATGGGTATGTTAATTCACAGAATATGCGGATTTGGAGTAGCGAGAATCCACACGTTACAATTAAAGCTCCCCTTCATCCACAGAAAATAGGAGTCTGGCTTGGAATGAGTCGTCGTAGGTTAGTTGTGGCAATATTTTTCGAAGGCACGCTAACTGCAGCAAGGTACAGGAACGAATTATTGTAGATTTGATGATCACCTGACAAGAGAAGAAAGGAAAACAAACCCGGCTGGCTGCTGTGCGAGAATTTTTTCAAAGTTTGTTTAAAATTGTCAAAACAATTCCTGCTTAGGAGAAAATGTTACTATTGATGAACAGGTGGAACCTTTTCTTGGGCGATGCTCCTTCCGCCAGTATTTACCCTCGAAACCAGCAAAATACGGTGTTATGTTCATTTCAAGCTGTGCCTGTGCCTTTTTGTATTGACTACAGTTTTGTTGGTGTTTTCCGTCCTGAAATAATTTATGACCAAGGGAGTCCCAGATTTGTTCAAGGTTTTTCTTTGTGCGATGTTTTTCACCGTGCAGACGGAATTTCTAGAAACACTTTTGTCAAACAGTGCTAGCATTCAAAAACTGTTTTTCGAATGTCTCCCGAAGGTCACACGTGTCCCTTATTCTAGAACTTTTCATCACATGTCGAAATATGGTGCAATTTTGGGGGGAGAGTGCAGATTCCCGTTGCGTGTTTACGTCAGTCAGTCTTCCACCTTTCATGACTCTCCGGTGTCTTCCCAAATTACATCTTCAGGGGAGGACCGTAAATATATATCGAGTGCTGCAAGTGGCGGCTTTTGAGTTTTTTTTGAGGGGTATCTGTTATGTGTGTTCCGTCTCGCTGTTTTATTACCAAGGGGTATAAACAGACCAATCAGCTACTGCCGGATTTAAAAGGGAAACACTTGATTCAACCCCGGTAAAGGCAATTTCTTGGTGAATTGGCCGACCGCCGTTAGGCGGATTAATTTGGAAACCAGCTCCGTCGCTCAGCGGTTATCATTGGTGCGCTGAATGCATCAAAGTTCCGGGCCCCTGGATGTTAACTTCCTTCAACCCAGGCTTCAGGGTCGTACCCATGGATTTTTATCATCTTGTAAACCAGTATTGTGCCGGCCGCTCCTATTTCCGTTCAAGGTAAAACATCAAGTTTTGTGATGTGTAAAAGTAATCGTTTTTGTTTCGCGTTATCTTGCAAACTTCAAATTTTGCTTTTATGTAACTGGAAACAGCGACCTTCAGTCGCCGTTTGTGGTGTTAGTTAAGTATAAAACTACCAGATTATATTCTGTTATTTTTGTGAACTTCAGCGTCACTGGTGGTACGTAGCTGTATGCAAAACGTAAATCCCATTGCACCAGTGGCGGCAATTTTTTTTCCTAAGCGTTCAAAAATTAAGTTGTGTTTTAACCGTTTAATTATATGCGTGTTAAAAGTTTACTGCCTCTTACTGTGTCTTTTGTACTTGTTTATGTAAGAATTTTGCAAGCTTTAAATATATAGGAGGAGGCACAATAACGGTAAGTTCCATTCCCGTAAGCTGTTCGCTTCTCGGCCTTCCACGAGGACCTACAATCTGCTGGATTTGGAAGGTGGCGCCCACTAATTTTGACTTACCCTGTACACAACTAGGAAGATTTCCTCCCGTAAGCGATTTTCACGAACTCCCCCTACTCCTCTGAGCTAAGCTGTAGGCCTTTTCCATCCATCTGGTTACGGGTCGTCGAAAAGCTCGATTGGCCCGTAACAACGGGTTGAAGATTTTTGCCCTTGTGCATACAAAGCTATGCTACTTGTACAATTTGGAAATTTACGCGGGAAAGTAACCCGATGGTCCGTTCAACGTCAGTAATAACCGCACAGGCATTGTGAAAAGAATGATATATCCCATACAATGCTCAGGTCGAAGCCTAACAGCTGATAATTGGTTTGAATTACTGAATTTCTAGAAAAATAAAAGGCGGTTGCCTCTTGAATTCGTTTCAACAGTTGGAAGAAATGAATATTCCAGCAAATTTGGGTTTCCTAATTCCACAGTTTTAGTCTCGCGTGTTCCGAAAAAAAGGAAGACTGTTATAGGTACTTGTTTCTATACTGCATAATGCTGGTACATGATAGTGCTTTTTCCATGCTGAATATGAGTAGCATTAATTCGCAAACAATCTATCTTGGAAATGGCAGTAAAGATATTCGAAGGCGATTGTTTTTTTTTGCAGTTATCTCATGAACTTATACAAAGTGATTTTTTAAAGTCAATTGCAGTAGCCTAGGGATTGTCCCGTCTATATTAAGCTTTAGAATCTGACAATATGAAAATTGTGTACTTAACAGCATAGCTGCCAATAATGAAATAAAGAAGCTTCAATTATTTATTCAAAAATGAATTTCACAGTGCAACATAAAATATTTATGGTAAAAGCTTATTACCGAACTGGAATCATCATAAATGGTGAGTGGCGGTATTCGATCCAGGAATGCTTCAACGATTTTACAGACCATTTTGAAATTGTTGAATACATTCGATTTTACGATGCTCTAA